>JAVBJF010000920.1:0-29219 GCA_033439095.1 Pseudococcus viburni
GAGAGAAGTGTGTTGAATTTTCAATTTTTGAAAGTTTATTTTCGCTAAAAAATGTTGCCCTCGCTTCGCTCGGGCTTAACACATTATTAAATCTGTATAAATCTTAACAAAATAATTATCAATACATATGTTACCTAGTCTAACCTAGATTTTTTTATTTACTGAAACAAGGTAAAAATTGCAATGGCTTGCGTGCAATTTATGAAAAGTTCCCTTTTTTTGAAAATGTAACTAGCAAATCTTTTATTTTCACCCCTTCAGACTTTTGCCTAAGTTTCGTCTCTGTCCATATCACTGCCTCTCAAGGCTGCATTCAAGTTGAAATTTGAAATTTTGTCAAGTGTGTTTATTTGTGTTTTTTTTTCACAACACCTGGGTAGCCACGATAAAAATTACCTAGTTGGGAATTTTTTTTGGGGAGTAGGAAAAATAGTTGGGAATTTCTCGGAAAATAGTTGGGAAAATTTGAGCTTCACCCCCCCAGAAATATTGCTTCGTCACGCCTCTGATCGCGAGTTTTCCCGACTCAGAAATTTTCGCCCCGAAACGTAATACAGGTAGCGCAATAGCGCAGTGCTGGAGATTACTATGGCGAATGGCTCATTCCTATGACTTGATTAATTTGATTTTCATGAATATTCATGAAATCCTGTGCGGAGGATGAGCTAAACGCTAGTAGGTAGGTAGATAGCTAAGATACCTATATCAATGAAAATGTATATTACATAATGTTTCGTGATAATACCTCGGAATCCGAAAAAAAATTTCCCATAAATTTTCAAGCATGCGTCAGCATACCATTTACATAGTATGTACATTATTTGCAGTTAGCGATTAATTATTGTTCTTCGGGTAGAAATCACAGCTATGGAACACCTGTTAGCGTAAAGCACAAGTTTCCATCACGTACGTGTTACGTGGGTATTCGATGAAAAAACAAGTGTTTTCGAAAAATGAGACGCAGCCAGGGATACCCGACCATATGTCGGAAAAGTAAATTTCGAGAAAAACGCAAATTAAGAAAAAATGACCAAAAATATGGATTTTTTTTATCAATTTGTATACTATGAACCCTCTACTTTCATATGAGAATAGGTTCAGGTCCCAAAAGTGTCATCTTGGTTAAAAAACGAATTTTGCTGAAGGTCTCTGAGAAATTGAAACCATACCATATGTCGGAATTTTATAAAAATATGTTAAAATTTAGAACTTTCATTATTATTGAAACGTAGTAGTGTTCAACAAATATCCGGATATCCAAATACCAAATACCTACTATTTTTATTATCCGGATATCACACGAAAATTGCCGAACAGCTCCGAAAACATCCCGAAAACGGTTGAACTTTTTCGAGAGTTCCCGATTTCTTTCACAAACCTTCACAAAATTTAAAGGTCGATTATCGAAATCGAAAAATCAAAATTGAAGAATCGATTATCGAAATTGAAAAATCGATTATCGAAATCGAAAAATCGAAATTGAAGAATCGATTATCAATCAAAAATTCATTTTTTTCCGCTGAAATTGAAACTCTTCATTTTGATTATCCGGATATTTGTTGAACACTAATTTGCAAAGCATGATTTTCACCGTTTGGTTTGTAAAGTTGTTTGACTTGCACAATGATTTCATTTCTTAATGCACATAATTTCAGGTTCGTTTTAATGAACTACAGTGGTGTACGATTATTAAAAAAACAAATTTTGTACCAAAAATGCCATTATTTCTTGAAAAAAGATGATTCCCGACATATGGTATGGTTTCGATTTTCGATGCCGGCAACTTCTGGAAGGGGTCAATGACCTAAAGTGATGTAAGAGTATGTAAATAAACCATTTCCGATGAGAAAAGTCATTTACAGAACATAATTTTGTTTTGCGTTTTTCTCAAAACTTTGATTTTTGAAAATCATTTTTTGACAAACCTTGAAAAATCATAGAAAATTCATTTCTCAACCTTTTTTAATGCGGTTTGCGCTATTCGAAAGGTACAAGTCTGTACTACTTAAAGAGCCAAAAAAACGAAAAAAAAAAAATTTCCGACATATGGTCGGGTATCCCTGGCTGCGTCTCAATAAACTTGAGGATCGTTTTTCCAAACCGTGATAACTTCATTTTTGGCGTTTTTGACTTTTTGACGAATTTGGGTTCTTGAAGTGGTCCGCCACCAAATGGCGTTGGTAGAATTGAGCTAACTATCTTACCTTCCACGTTCTGTGACAAAACCCGTTTTGAGTGTTGTAAATCGTTTTTCCAAACCGTGATAACTTCAGTATTTATTAGGGTGTCCCTTATTTATACCTGGCGGGTAAAAAAAATTTGAATTTTTTTCGGGACACCCCCTAGTTTGGTGCCACATCATGAGAAAATAACACACAAAAATTTTCAGCCCGATCGAAGCATATTAACCCGGCGCTCAAGCCCCATTTTGAAAAATAGAGGTAGTGCGCGCGAGCTCATACTGGTCCACTACGGACACGCCGCAACGAAACGCTGAAAACACCCATAGTGACGCGGCGACTTTAAACTTACGCCAAAGGCGTACAAATAGAGATAGAAATGTCTGGTTTGCGGCATTCGATTCCTTGTAAAATTTTGAGTCAGAGCTGCTATTTTTTAATTTTTTTTACGCTCATGGAGGAGGGGAAAAAATGAAATTACGAAGTATGACTGAAAAAAAAACAAGCACAGATAACAATTATTTTAGATTATTTTTTTGGAAGAAAAGAATGGAAAGTTAGTTTCAGGGGGTAATCTGAGCTTCTGAATCCAATTCTGGGGCCATTTCGACTCCCAGCACCCACGAGAGGTGAGGAAGGAGGGGTCGAGGTTAAAAAGAGGCCTCAAAAACATCGAGTGTGGTATCAAAATCCACGTGGACTTAAAAAAATTAAACAATAGCTGTTTTGACTCGAAATTTTACAAGGAATCGAATGCCGCAAACCAGACATTTCTATCTCTATTTGTACGCCTTTGGCGTAAGTTTAAAGTCGCCGCGTCACTATGGGTGTTTTCAGCGTTTCGTTGCCGCGTGTCCGTAGTGGAGCAGTATGAGCTCGCGCGCACTACCTCTATTTTTCAAAATGGGGCTTGAGCGCCGGGTTAATATGCTTCGATCGGGCTGAAAATTTTTGTGTGTCATTTTCTCATGAAGTGACACCAAACTAGGGGGTGTCCCAAAAAAAATTCAAATTTTTTTTTTAAGGGACACCCTAGTATTTATACATAAAAACGAAGAATAATACAAAAAAACTTTGATGCTTTTTAATTTTTTAAATACGTGAAAGCTCAAACATTAAAATCATTTTTAGGAAGAGGTTTCAACCTTTTTCCGAGATTTTTTCAACATTTGATAGGTGAAAGAATACTCTATAAAATGAGCCTTATTTCAATGGCATGTACGTAGAAATCTATATTTTGTCAAAATTCTTATGCCATTCGATTTGCCTTGGTAAAATATGATTTTAGAGTGTATCCCTGAGGGGCTGGTGGCCCAAAATACCTACACGATTTTCAAGATAAAAACTCTTTAAAATTCTATCTCCGCGAGTTTTTAATCGATTTTTTTCAAACTTGGGACTAAGGTAGAGGTACTAGAGGCGAGTGCCCTGAAATTTTTTTAAATTTTTTTGACCACTTTAGGTAATGACCTTGAATTTGACTTTAAAAATTTCAGATCGTCCTGGGGAGCACAGTTTTGGAGCTGTCTCAAACATTTTTTTAAATTAAAATTTTTCAATGTATTTTACATTCCTGAGAATTTTTTCAGATTTTTTCAGGTGGTGGAAAGTGGTCAACTATTCAATAAACCGGTGTAATTCGTCATTTTTGTCGGGTCTGTCTATTCTCACACGGAATGAACAACAAAACAACCGAACTATGCGCAATCTCGTTCATTTTTTTCGTCATCTTCGCCGCTAATTGATCATCTCAGCTCGTCAGCTGTTAACTGTACCTTTTTAGTTTATCTCAAAAGGGCATAGTACAACTACGTGTGATACAATAATTACCAAATAAGGTCATTTTAGGTTTTCATCTCAAAAAAATTAGCAGAAAGGGACAGTTTCGTTTACAAGCCCAGAAAGATATGTATTTTAACATGCCCTATCTTCACTAAAATAGGCGGGTTTTTTGTCCCCTCTTTTTTTTAAAAGGGGGGAATCTTTGTGGTTTTCGGATATTAATGTAATTTACGAAATTGTAAAAGAATGTACCTAACCTACTATTCAAAAGAATCATTCTTAAATGTCGATTAACCCGATTTTTGATACATAATTATAAGACCTCATTTCCAAAATGTGCTTTGTCCAAATGTTTTTTGGGAAATCAAAAACTTTCACAGATCCACAAATTTTTTTTATAAAGAAAGCTGAATCATGTCTTAAATTGTAGCGGAAGGGTTCTTCTGATTGATCCGATTTCAAAAATTCCGATAACTCCAACTCTGTCAGTGTGAGAGGCCTTTGAATAGTACATTTTGGAGAAGTAACGATTTAAAAAAAAACAATGGCGAACTCTGAAACCTAAACGTAATGTAATGTAATGGTGTTACTCTTCCCTGGACTAAGTTCCTTTTGCAGCAGTAATGCTTTTCTCGAAATTTTTATCCCCGAAAAATTCTCCAAAAAAAGAAATAGTCCCCGCCCCCTCCCGACAGAAACGCAAACGAGATTGCTGCCATGAATAAAAATTTCGATAAAAAAATGGTTTGATATCATAATAAAATCCGCCCTGAGACCCAAATTGAGTACTTCAGTCATCAAGCACACTGCAAAAAATTTGCAATGATACCAAAAAATGAAAAATAAATGAAAAAAAAAACAACAAAAATTGAGGGCAGACACAGCCCTCACATAAGCTTGGTTACTTTACCTCAATCTGGTGACTGTCCGCCCTCAATTTTTGTTGTTTTTTTTTTCATTACAGTTTCACTTCAATGTGTAGACAAAGCTACAGATCGTTAGAGGGCATTAAACGTATTGAAATTTTTTACAGATATAGTTTATTCAATTCTTCAACCATAGTTTGTTAATTCCGAATTCGGCGAATTCTAAAATTCAATAACTCGTCATTGCACCCTGTACTGATAAGAAAAATCAACATCGATATCAATATCGATATCTATCGATGCACTAATGTATCGATTATCGATTTTTCATTATTTCCGTTATTTTAAAGCTTTCTAATTACACTTTTCACTTTAATATCCAAACTTAGCTACAGAAGTATTTAGACCATTAAACGAATTGAAATTTTTTACACATATACTTTATTCAATTCTTCAATCGCTTTTGCTAACCCCAATACTCCCAATACTCAACGAGTTACCGTTTATTAACATTTTGAATTTCAAATTGGCTAAATTTGAGCATTTTGGAAAAATTTAAAAAGCTCTAAATTGCTTTCAAAAAGTTGAATTGTTCTGAAAATTTGCACATAAATGCATTTTGACCCTAAGAACACGATTATAAGGTTAATTTTGATTTTTGAAAATTTTTGGGACCCCAAAAGGGGGGGTGAAGGGACAAATTTCAAAATTTAAAACTTTTTTTTATTCCATACCTAATCTTAAGGGGGTTGCAGAGGTAATATGGGTCAAAAAAACGCCTTTTTGAGTTACCCACCAAAAAAGTGAATTGGGGTCTCCTAAATTCAAAATCCAAAGATTATCCCACAAAAAACATTTCATTAGTAGGAAATGCATGAAAAAGTCGACAAGGAGAAGTGGTATGATGATGAAAATTATGGAATGCAGTCCTACTTGAAAGAACGCCAATTGGCGTTCTTTCAACCCTACTACAAATGTCATACTAAACCTGCAAATGCTTGATGCTCAGACTGGTTTCCAAAATTTGAGGTAGATAAGATAATTAATTGGAAATTTTAGTAGGATCCATTTGGTACCTAACATGAATCCACCCCTTAGGGGTAGAAATGTGAGTTGAGCTGAAACTCACCCCAGATGATAGGGGTTCAAATCCTACAGGGATCAAATTTTTTAAAATATTTTTTTTCAAGAAAATAAATTTTTAAAAAAACTTGAAAAATTTTTCAACAATTTTGGAACAATTTTTATTTGTTTCAACCCTTCTTTCAATTGCAAAAAATTGAAAAAAAAATTTAATGCAAATTATAAAGATTGATTCAACCTCCAAAATTAATTTTTTTTTTTATAAATTATCCATTAATTGTAATGTTTATGAATGTGAGGTGATGGAGTTGGTAATTAATATCATCCGAAAAAGTTTAATAATTTTGACCAATCAGAAGCCATAGGAAGGATATGAAAAAATTGACTTCACCTGGGGTTCAAATTGAATGCAATTAATCGAATTTTTATTTATTATTTTTTCAATATAAAGAGAAGTGGTGTTTTCGTTGTTACGGGTAAACTCCGAAGATCCGGCGAGTTGAGGGTGGAGGGTGGCGCCATCGGATAGCCCTTGACGAGGAGAAGGTTTAGCGCGCAAAAAGTTTGGAAAAAGTCGCCTTCAAAGTTGAGAAAATTCGCCTCAAAGTTTGGCAAATTTCGGCTTCCGTTTGGCCAATCAGAAAGTGGTTTGCTGTAAACGTTGTTTTTTGAAAATATTTCGAAAAGGGTGGGTCAAATCAAAAATCTAATGACACATTGATGATAGCAAATTTTACGGGCTACAATTTTGGTTCTCTTCGATTTTTGCTGAAACGGCTTCGTTTTCGAGATATTCCTCCGAGAAAGTCAAAGTGAAGTTTTGGAAAATTTCAACCATTGAAAGACCTGTAATGACTTATGTGCGAAATTTTGTGGGCAGTATCAACAACAGCAACATAGCCGAGTTGACTACGTCATAGATTCTCACCCCGGATGATAGGGGTTCGAATCCTACAGGGATCAAATTTTTTTAAATATTTTTTTTCAAGAAAATAAATTTTTAAAAAAACTTGAAAAATTTTTCAAAAATTTTGGAACAACTTTCATTTGTTTTCATTTTTTCAATTGTAAAAAATTAAAAAATAAAAATTTTTTAAATCACAGGGTGAATCAATTTTTATATTTTTCAAAGGCGGATTTGAATAATTATTTTTTCAATGTAAAAATCCATTGATCGTAATATTTATGAATGGGAGGTGATGGAGTTGTTAAATAATATCCCAGGTGGATTAGATTCTTTTTCTGAATATTCTTCTTCATTAATTAAAAATTTGTTTGATCAATAATTTTTCAATTTTTTTTTTTAAATTACAGGTAAATCATTTTTTTTAATATTCCAGCTGGATTCGTATCTAATTAAAAAAATAAATTATACTGGTCAAATCAATTATTGGGAGGAAATTGGTTTGATCTGGCGTTCAAATTGGAAACAATTGATCAAATTTTTAATTACTGGCCAAATCAATTTTTTTGAATATCCTCTCTCATTAATTAAAAGCTTGATCGATTGTACTCAATTTGAATTACTTACTTTACTTACTTCAAATTTTGCAACTTACACAGGTCAAATCAATTAAAAAAAAAAATCACAGTTGAATAATTTTAATTAACTGAATTAATAATTTTTTTTCAAAAAATGGCTAGAATTGGTTTAGACTTTAAAATGTAATCAGAATCATTTTTTTTTAAATTGATAAATTCACTGAATTATTGATTTTTTTTCAAATTTTTCCCCATACTAAATCGTTTTTTTGATTAGTTTTAAGTTTTTAAGCATTGATAAAAAATCTTCCTCTTTAGAAAAAATTACAAAACTGACGGTGATAACGAATCGACGGATTGAAGTGTCGAATCAGTTTTTACTTTAAAATGTAATCAATCAATATTTTTTTTAAATTGATAAATCAGCTGAATTATTGAAACAAATTTTCATAATGTTTGGTCAAACTTTAAAATTTGATCAAATCAATAAAAAAACTTAACACAGGTCAATTCAATTAATCAAATTTTTAAATGATGGGAGAGGGTATGAAAAAATTGGTTTGGTCTGATTGATCCAATTTTTTATTTATGGAAACGGGTGTTCAAAAATGTAATTGAATCCATCTGAGGTGTTTTTGTAAAAAGTGATCTCCTGGAATTTTCAATTTAAAAAAAAATTAATAATTGATCGACTTTTTAATTAATGAGGGAAAATATAAAAAAAGTTTCCACTTTGGGTTTAAACCAAATAGGTACAATTGTTCAAGAAAAGTTATTACCTAATTGATCGCATTTTTAATCAGTAGGTGGGATATTCATTAAAAAATGAATTTGGGATGGGATATTTTTTGAAAGAAATTGATTTGACCTGTGTAAGTTGAAAAAATTTAAAATGTTGGTTATTTTTTACAATTATTGAATAAATAATTGAGTGAAAATATAATTTTAATTTTCTATGACCAATTTTGTTTCAAATTATAAATTTATAGAAAGGCGTACCTATTCAAAAAAAGAAGTGATTCCACCTGGAGTATGTTTGAAAATAATTGATTAGACCAGTGTAATTTAAAAAATTATTAATAATTCATCGAATTATCAAATAATGGGAGTGGATAATAAAAAATTGATTCCACCTGGGTTCAAATTGAATATAATTGATCAAAAATTTAATATGTAAATAAGATGGAGAATTCAAAAAATAAAAATGTTTAAAAAATTATGAATTTATCGAATTGTTAATTAATGGGAGGGGTATTCAAAAAAGAGAGTTGAATACGCCTGGAGTTTTTTGAAAAAAAAATGGATTCGTTTGGGATTTAAAAAAAATTTACACAAATATCATTTATTTGATTTTTTAATTAATGGGAGGGGGATTCAAAAAAATGGATTCGATCTGTGCAAGTTGAAAAATTTGAAATATCTAATGAATTCAAATTGAATACAATTCATTATATATTTAGGTAATGGGAGAGGTCATTCAAAAGAAAAAAATTGACCTTTGTAATTTAAAAAAACAAATTGATCGAATATTTAATTAATGGGAGAAGATATTGAAAAATGTATTCAACATTGGGTTCCAACTGAATACAATTGATTGAATTTTTATGAATTAGGTATGAAAGGAGGGACATTCAAAAAAATTGATTCATCATGGGTTAATAAAAATAAACCTGACAAATCTACTATATTCCTCTTAAATCATTGATTTGAATAATTCTTTTTAGAGTGTTACCACCCGTCCGAAGGACGGGTAGAAAGTCTAGTCTATTATATAAAGAGAAGTGATGTTTTCGTTGTTACGGGTAAACTCCGAAGATTCGGCGAGTTGAGGGTGGAGGGTGGCGCCATCGGATAGCCCTTGACGAGGAGAAGGTTTAGCGCGCATAAAGTTTCAAAAAAGTAGTCTCTAAAGTAGAGAAAAGTCGCGCCAAAGTTTGGCAAATTTCAGCTTCTGTTTGGCCAATTAGAAGGCGGATAGCCGAAAATGCGGTTTTTCGCGAATATCTCGAAATGGGTGCGTCGAATCAAAAATCTAATGACACATTGACGATAGCAAATTTTACGGGCTACATTTTTGGTTCTCTTCGATTTTTGCTGAAACGGCTTCGTTTTCGAGATATTCCTCCGAGAAAGTCCGGTTGAAGTTTTGAAAATTTCAACCAATTAGAAACCTGTAGTGAGTAATATGCGGAATTTTCCGGGCATTATTCAACAACAGCAGCGTAGCCAAGTGGACTACGTCATGGATTCTCACCCCGGATGATAGGGGTTCGAATCCTACAGGGAGCAAATCTTTTCAATATATTTTTTTCAAGAAAATAAATTTTTAAAAAAACTTGAAAAATTCTATTATATAAAGAGAAGTGGTGTTTTCGTTGTCACGGGTAAACTCCGAAGATCCGGCGAGTTGAGGGTGGAGGGTGGTGCCATCGGATAGCCCTTGACGAGGAGAAGGTTTAGCGCGCATAAAGTTTCAAAAAAGTCGTCTTTAAAGTGGAGAAAAGTCGCGCCAAAGTTTGACAAATTTCGGCTTCTGTTTGGCCAATCAGAAGGCGGATAGCCGAAAATGTGGTTTTTCGCGAATATCACGAAACGGGTGCGTCGAATCGAAAATCTAATGACACATTGACGATAGCAAATTTTACGGGCTACAATTTTGGTTCTCTTCGATTTTTGCTGAAACGGCTTCGTTTTCGAGATATTCCTCCGAGAAAGTCAAAGTGAAGTTTTGGAAAATTTCAACCATTGAAAGACCTGTAATGACTTATGTGCGGAATTTTGTGGGCAGTATCAACAACAGCTACATAGCCGAGTTGACTACGTCATAGATTCTCACCCCGGATGATAGGGGTTCAAATCCTACAGGGTTCAAATTTTTTAAAATATTTTTTTTCAAGAAAATAAATTTTTAAAAAAAATTGAAAAATTTTTAATACAAATTATAAAGATTGATTCAACCTCCAAAATTAATTTTTTTTAATATAAATTATCCATTAATTGTAATGTTTATGAATGTGAGGTGATGGAGTTGGTAATTAATATCATCCGAAAAAGTTTAATAATTTTGACCAATCAGAAGCCGTAGGAAGGATATGAAAAAATTGACTTCACCTGGGGTTCAAATTGAATGCAATTAATCGAATTTTTATTTAATGGGAGAGAGCATTCAAAAAATGGATATCTATGACTTCTGTAATTTGAAAAAATTTAATTATTGGCGGAGTTGTTAATTAATAGGAGAGATTCAAAAAACAAATTTAACCTGGGGTTCAAATTGAATATAAAGTTGAAAAAAAATATTGAATCCACGTGGGGTATTTGATCATGCTAAATTGTGTTTAGATTACTTACTTTTAAAATTTTAAAAAATTATATGGGCAGAAAATAAAAATTAATTAAATCAATAAAAAAAATTGACACGAATTTGAAACAATTCAAGTCAATAAATTAGAAAAAAATTGCTGAATTGAATTTTTTTTAGATTAAGTAATTATTGTAACAAATTTTTGGTACTTAATGTTTTCATTTGATTAAATCAATATATTTTTTTTAAATAAACAGCCATTTTTGAATTGATCGAATTTTTTATGATTTGACCCGTGTTTGATCAATAATTAATAGCATTTTACCTATCAGATCGAGATAAAAAAATTACAAAAATATTTTGTCTCAATCATGTAAAAAATACAAACATTTTGAATTTTTTCAACTCACCCAAACATTTCAAATTTTTCAAGATTACAAGTCGTCAAATTTTCAATTTATGGGAGAGAGTATTTAAAAAATTGATGTGATCTCAGTAATTTAAAAAATTTATCAATTTATTTGGGGAAGCTGTGTTTGGGGACTAAAAATGTATAAAAATGTGAAAAAAGTTATTTTGCATAAAATTCAAAAAAATATGGTCTCTGACCTAAAAATGTGTTTTTGATGTTTTTAATTTTTGTCATGGATTCTGACCCCGGATGATAGGGGTTTGAATCCTGCAGGGAGCAAATTTTTTATTGTTTTTTTTTCAAGAAAATTAATTTTTAAGAAAACTTGAAAAATTTTTCAACAATTTTGGAACAATTTTTATTGGTTTCAATCATTTTTTCAATTGCAAAAAATTGAAAAAAAATTTTAATACAAATTATAAAGATTGATTCAACCTCCAAAATTATTTTTTTTTATAAATTATCCATTAATTGTAATGTTTATGAATGTGAGGTGATGGAGTTGTTAATTAATATCATCCGAAAATGTTTAAATAATTTTGACAAATCCGAAGCCATAGGAAGGATATGAAAAAATTGCCTTCACCTGGGGTTCAAATTGAATGCAATTAATCGAATTTTTATTTAACGGGAGGGAGCATTCAAAAAATTGATATCTATGACTTCTGTAATTTGAAAAAATTTAATTATTGATGGAGTTGTTAATTAATAGGAGAGATTCAAAAAACAAATTCAACCTGGGGTTCAAATTGAATATAAAGTTGAAAAAAATTATTGCATCCACGTGGGGTATTTGATCATGCTAAATTGTGTTTAGATTACTTACTTTTAAAATTTTAAAAAATTATACCTATGTGCAGAAAATAAAAATTAAAAAATATTTTCTTTTAATTATTTTTTCAATTGTAAAAAAAAGGGCGAATCGATTTTTTTTAATAGGTTAGTATACCACGCAGAATCGAATCTTTTTTGTTTTTTAAAAAAAATATTTTTCTTCATTAATTAAAAATTCGTTCAATCAATAATTTTTTTTTAATTACAGGGCGAATAAATTAGAAAAAAATATCCCAGGTAGGTTCAATTTTTTTTGAATACCCCCTCCCATTAATTAAAAAAATCGAACAATTTCATTCAATTTGAACCCCGGGTCAAATTCTGAGGGGATGTTGAAACGAAATTTTTTTTACATGGCTGGTGTTCGAATTTCTCAATCATGTAAAAATGGTTATAAATCTTTCAAATTTCAAAAAGTGAAATTTTTTCAATTTGTATAAATGGCTGGGGTTCGAATTTCTCCTCAATCATGTAAATGGTTATAAATCTTTCAAATTTCAAAAAGTGAATTTTTTTCAATTTTCTTAAATGGCTGGGGTTTGAATTTCTCCTCAATCATGTAAATGCTTATAAATCTTTCAAATTTCAAAAAGTGATTTTTTTCAATTTTCTAAAATTAGGAGGGGGTGTTGAAAAGAAATTTTTTTACATGGCTGGTGTTCGAATTTCTCAATCATGTAAAAATGGTTATAAATCTTTCAAATTTCAGAAAACAAAATTTTTTTCAATTTTCTTAAATGGCTGGGGTTCGAATTTCTTAATCATATAAAAAGTTAGGTATAAATCTTTCAACTTTCAAAAAGCAAAATTTTTTCGAATTTTTTAATGCTAAAATAGATGGTATAATCAATAAATCGTCTTTTTAATTAATGGAAGGGAATTTATCTAAAAAAAAAAAGATTTGATCTAGGGTTCAAATTGAATACATTTTTTTTTTCAAAATTAAAAATCATATAAAATTTCTCAAAAACAGTTGACAAGAAATATAAAAATTATGTAAAATTGACTCACAACAACCTAAATGTTCATAAAAGATCACCCAATTTTTTTCGGATCTATTAAGTAAATTTCTTTTATGAATAACCCTTACCATTACATAAATGTTGTTTAATCAGTTGATTTCAATTAGAATTACCTACATTACTTCAATTTTTTCAACTTACACAGATCAAATCAGATCGAATCAATTTTTTTGAACCTGGAGTATGTTTGAAAATAATTGATTTAACCAGTATAATTTAAAAAATTATGGAAGTGGATATTAAAAAATTGATTTCACCTGGGTTCAAATTGAATACCTATAATTGATCAAAAATTTAATATGTAAATAAGATGGAGAATTCAAAAAATTGCTTTGACCTGGGTGATTCTTTTTAAAACTGATTCAACGTCTGTAATTTAAAAATGTTTAAAAAAATTATGAATTGATCGAATTGTTCATTAACGGGAGGGGGTATTCAAAAAGAGAGTTGAATACACCTGGGATATTTTTGAAAAAAAAAATGGATTCGTTTGGGATTTTAAAAAATTTACACAAATATTATTTATTTGATTTTTTAATTAATGGGAGGGGGATTCAAAAAAATGGATTCGATCTGTGCAAGTTGAAAATTTTGAAATATCTAATGAATTCAAATTGAATACAATTCATTATATATTTAGGTAATGGGAGGGGTCATTCAAAAGAAAAAAATTGACCTGTGTAATTTAAAAAAACAAATTGATCGACTATTTGATTAATGGGAGAAGATATTGAAAAATATATTCAACTTTGGGTTCCAACTGAATACAATTGATTGAATTTTCATGAATTAGGTATGAAAGGAGGGACATTCAAAAAAATTGATTCATTGTGGGTTAATAAAAATAAAACTGACAAATCTACTATATTCCTCTTAAATCATTGATTTGAATAATTCTTTTTAGAGTGTTACCACCCGTCCGAAGGACGGGTAGAAAGTCTAGTATATTATAAAATAGAAGACGTTTTTTTCCTAACGCGATCAATTCAAAATTAAAGCACGTATCCGAAAAGTAAATACACCATCGGAAAGAGCTCGATGAGTATATGGTTTAAGGCGCAAAAAGTATATTATAAAATAGAAGACTTTTTTTTCCTAACGCGATCAATTCAAAACTAAAGCACGAATCCGAAAAGTAAATACACCATCGGACAGAGCTCGACGAGTAGATGGTTTATGGCGCAAAAAGTTTTGAAAAAGCTTGCTCCAAACCTGAGAAAAATTGAGTTAAAGTTCCATCCCCTCCTTCCCCTCCCGCCCATCAAGGCATAAACCAGTTTTTCGTAAATATCTCGAAAAGCGCTGTTCAAATTAAAAATCTGACGACACTCTACTGAAAGCAACTTTTATGGGCTACAATTTCGGTTCTCTTCAATTTTTGCCAAAATCGCTTCGTTTTTGAGATATTCCATAAAATGTGATATCATCAAGGCCCCTCCCATCCATGACATAGGCAACAGTCGTGATGACTCACTCGCGGAGCACCACCTCATAAGTGAGGGTTCAAACCCCGACCAGGGAGAATTTTTTTTCAATTTTTTTGTGTTAAATAATTTTGTTAATATCAAATTACAACAGCCAAATCATTTTTTTTTTAATTTTCAAGGTACCACTTTCCACAAATAATACCCTCTTCCTTTAATAAAAATCAATAAGACCAGGGTTCAAATCCTGTTTAAAAAAATAATTTTTTTGAATTTTTTTCATAATAAATTACCAAATTTTATCAATTATTAATTTTTTGAATTTTTTTCAACTTACAAACTTTAGATTGAATTAATTTTTTAAAAAATACCTCAAGTCAAATTTTTGAATTATAAAAAAATTAATTTCATTTTTTTCCAACTAACACAAGTCGAATCACTTTTGAATACAGGACCCATTAATTGAAAGTTCGATTAATTCATAATTATATTAAATTACACAGGTTGAATCTTTTTTTTAAACACACAAATTTTTTTGAATACCCCTTCTTTCAACTTACATGGTTGAATCATTTTTTTCTGAATACCCCTCCCCTCAACCATTTATAAAAAAATTCGATAAATTAACAATTTCTTTAAATCACACGGACCGAATTATTTTTTAAAATACCCCAGGTCCAATCAATTTTTTCCTCTCCTATAATTCAATCAATTTTTTTTCTCTCAATTAATTTTTCAATTAAAAAATCATAAACATTTCAATTTTTTCAACTTACAAGTGTAGAATAATTTTTTTTAAATACCCCCCCCCCCCCATTGATTGAAATTTGAATTCATTGTATTCAATTTGAATTTTTTTCAATACCCCCTATCCCCTTCCATTAATTAAAAATTCGATCAATTAACAATTATTTTTATTTTTTTAAATTACAGAAGTTGAATCATTTTTTTTCTCTCCCATCAGTTGTATTCAATTTTAATTACACTGGTCAAACCAAATTTAAAAAAAATTCCTCTCCCTTTTTAGCTGTATTCAATGTAAATTAAGTGGTTCGAATTTTTCCAGGCTAAATTATTAGAAAAGTTGTCTAGGTATTGAAATTACATCTGTCGAATTTTTCTATAGGTTCTAAATTATTTTAATTTGTTTTCTTTAAATCGTATCAGATTATATCTATTATATCTTTTTAAATACATACTTCTTTCCCATTAATTAAAAACTTGATGAATTTCATTCAACTAAATTACATAAATCGAATCATTCTATAAATACCCCCTCTCATTGAATAAAAAATCAATTATGGTTAGATCAAACCACTAAATTGAGTAAGCACAAATTCTTAATCATTTTTTTTAATATCCCCTTTAAAATCAAATTTTCTTACACTAAGATATTTTAAAATTATTTTCTACTTAAATAAGATCAGTTAAATTTTTCTATGCCAAATTATTTTCAATTTTTCCCCTTTTTAAATTACACAGGGACACAGGTCCAATCATTCAAAACATAATTCTCTTCCATTAATTAAAAACTTTATGGATTGTATTCAACTCAAATTGAATAAGTAGTATATCAAATTTTTTTATCATTTTTCAACAATTATACAAGTCGAATCATTTTTTAAATATCCCTTCCCATTTAAAAACTTGATTAATTGTGTTCCACATAAACATAAATTACATTTTCAACTATATTCAAAAATTAACAACCTGGGACGAATCTCTTTTTTGATAATCCTCCCATTAATTAGAAATTAGATAAACTGTACTAAATTTATACATCAAATTTTTTGAGAAAAATTGATTTTTTTATCAGTTTTCAACAATTACACAAGTCGAATCATTTTTTAAATGTCCCTTCCCATTTAAAAAATTGATCAATTGTGTCCCACATAAACATAAATTACATTTTCAACTATACCTATTCAAAAATTACCTAACAACCTGGGACAAATCTTTTTTTTAATACCCTTCCCATTAATTAAAAATTAGATAAACTGTACTAAATTTGTTCATTGAATTTTTTGAAAAAAAATAATTTTTTTATCATTTTTCAACAATTACACAAGTCGAATCATTTTTTAAATACCCCTTCACATTTAAAAACTTGATCAATTGTGTTCCACATAAACATAAATTACATTTTCAACTATATTCAAAAATTAACAACCTGGGACGAATCTTTTTTTAACACCCCTCCCATTAATTAAAAATTAGATAAACTGTACTAAATTTGAATTTTATTAGTGGCTAAGAAAATTTTCTGCCAAAAAATATGGATTTGAACTCAAAGCTACCAATTTTAGCAAATTGTGCTTCAATAAATCAAATAGATCATCAATGCGGGAAATCTAAGTTTTTAAATGATATAGTTCATATGAACTATTTTTATTGGGTTTTCTCCGGATCTGGGCAATTTCAAAATTTGTTGAAGGCTCCAAAGTAATTCATTATCTAATTGTTAATTAAGGAGAGGATTATTCAAAATATGTATAATAATCCGACCTAGGGTTCAAATTGATTAAGTACAAATTTTGAAAAAATTGGTCAACTTTTTCATCAATAGGAGGAGATATTAAAAAAGCTGATTTTACGGGCTCAATTAATGGGAAAGGCATTTTAAGAATTGATTCGACCTATGTAATTCAAAAAATCTTGAAATTAATTTTTAATTGAGATGTGAATTAATGGAAGGGGACATTAAAAACAAAATAATTTTACCTGGGAATGGAATTAAATACAAATTTCAAAAAATTGATTGACCTTCAAAATTATTTTTTTTAAACTACATATTAATTATCGAAATGTTCTCAAATGGGAAGAATCAATTTTTCAATTAGAAAATAATAAAAATTTCAAATTTTTTCAACTTACACGGGTTGAATCATTTTTTCTGAGATATCCCGTCCCATTAATTAAAAATTCAATCAATTGTATTCAATTTGTCAACCCCAGGTCGAATCAATTTTTTTTAATATCTCCCT
Source organism: Pseudococcus viburni (assembly GCA_033439095.1). NCBI lineage: Eukaryota > Metazoa > Arthropoda > Insecta > Hemiptera > Pseudococcidae > Pseudococcus > Pseudococcus viburni. The sequence goes on from JAVBJF010000920.1 coordinate 17,374, forward strand.
CCCCCACTCATATATCAAAATGTTGATCAATCATATTTAATTTGAATTACATAACAAAAATATCAAATTTTGTCAAATCAATATTTTTTAAATACCCCTCTCATTATTTAAAAATTCGATAAATTGTATTCAATTTCAACTTCCGTATCCACATCAATATAAAATGTATATACGTCGATTTCCATCCGAAGGACGGGTTAAAAGTTAGTTTAATATAAAAAAATTAATTAATAAAAAAATTTAAAACGCCATGATGCTGCCTGAAATGACACGTGTCAAATTCCAAAAAAAATTTCCGCCAAAATTCAAAAAAAATTTCCCACCAAAATTTGAATTTTTTTTCCGCCAAAAAATTTTCAAATAATTTTACCAATTCGAAATTACCGCGTAAATTATGCAAAATTTGAATTACGCCAATTTTTTTTTTTTAATTTGGAAATTTTTTCAAAAGAGATAATTTTCCCTCTAAAATGTGAAATTTTTTTTCCTTTAATCGCGATCTTTTCGGCGCTCCCTAGGGAGCTTCGCTCCCGCGAGAGTGTTAGGGGAGGGGTCTTGGGGCGGCGGCGAGAGTGGTCTTGGGGCGGCGGCGAGAGTATCAGATGGAAAACTGTTTTTATTATGAAATTTAATTTTACGTAATTAGGTACTTTTAATAGGTACTTAGTAATATTTGTTCGAGAAAAATTATTAGAAATAAATGCCTACTCTTCTCGGCTGATGATAGGTACAGATTTTTCCAAGTATGTATTTTGCATTCGCGATCTTTTTCAGCATCGCCTAATAGGAAAAAATTATACATACTTGGAAAAATCTGTACCCATCATCAAGAGTGACCAGTGATTAAAATTAAAAAAAATCTGATCATTTTAAAGATGTTGATCTTTTAATTTTATTCTCTGGTTACTCTTGATAATAGGTACAGATTTTTCCAAGTATGTATAATTTTGTTCCTAGGCGATGCTGAAAAAGATCGCGAATGCAAAATACATACTTGGAAAAATCTGTACCTATCATCTGCCGAAAAGATCGCGAATTTATCTAAATTTTACCTATTCGCAATAGGTATAGAAAAATAAATTAAAAAAGATGACGCGTAAACTTAGAAACGCGAAACGATTATCGGAAAAATTTTACAATTTTATTTTCATTAAAAAAATTTTCAAATTAAAAAAAATAAAAATCGACGTACGTATTTTGCATTCGCGATCTTTTTCAGCATCGCCTAGGAAAAAAATTATACATACTTGGAAAAATCTGTACCTATCATCAAGAGTAACCAGTGATTAAAATTAAAAGATCAAAATCTTTAAAATGATCAGATTTTTTTAAATTTTAATCACTGGTCACTCTTAATGATGGGTACAGATTTTTCCAAGTATGTATAGGTAATGTGTGAAAACACGAAACAAATAACGTTATATACACTGGTGTAAACAACACTAGAATGCTGCACAAACTATTCAAGTGCTGATTTCCTACAGTCAATACACTCTGGAGAGCTCATAATTTTTTTGGGAGGTCTCACACTCAAAGTAAACCACCACACCAAATTTAGTCAGATTCCAAGATGTGTTTTTTTTTTCAAGCCACCTTAACGCCCCATATTATCACAAAAAATTGATTTGTAAATATTCGTTGGGCATGAAAATTAAATTAAAATTGATTGACGTACCTACCAGCGGCAGCAAAAAGTGTTCCAGTGGGGCAAAAACGGATGAGGGGTCGACCTTTAAACGCCAAGAAAGTGTTAGGTACTTGTGCAGTAAAAGTGAATTTGTCATTTCTAACTTTTTTTTTGTCGCTCAAGTAGCATTTTTAGAGCTGAAAAGTGACGTCGTCGTGTATTTTATAGTTGTTTAAAGTAATATAATGTTGTGATTTTTTTAATTCGTCGTGCAATAAATTATTTCGTCGTTCAACAAATGGGAATTCATTATGCAGTCGTGGTATATCTTTTCTCGTTGTTAAATGAACCGTGTTAAATCAAAAGAGACCAAGTGACATCAAAAATTTCACCAAAAAACGAACTTGAAAGTACGATAACTTCTGAAAAAGTCGAAGAAGGGATAATAAGTATGAGTAATATGAACTCTAGTAACATTAATCTATCAGTAATTTACGTGTTCAGAAGCTTATTTTGTGTTCCCAGTGAGAAATACGTTAAAATCTCAGCACTCTCAAATTTGTCGCTTGGTCTCTTTTGATTTAACACGGTTCAAATGTTCCTATGCTCGTCGTGATGACACCCTTTTTTGTAGTTGCTTAAAATCGTACCCATAAATAAATATAAACAAACAGGTTTTATTTTTTTTATATTAATCACCTCTACCCTTATGCAAAGAACTAGTAGTTAACTACTAAAAAAAAACTACTAGTAAACTACTAGTTTTTTCGGCAAGTAGTTTTACTAGTGAAACCAAACTAGTAGTAAACTAGTAGTAAACTAGTAGTAAACTAGTAGTAAACTAGTAGTAAACTAGTAGTAAACTAGTAGTAAACTAGTAGTAAACTAGTAGTTTAACCACTAGTTTACTACTAGTTAACTACTAGTTTGGTTTCACTAGTAAAACTACTTGCCGAAAAAACTAGTAGTTTACTAGTAGTTTTTTTTTTTAGTAGTTTACTAGTAGTTTACTAGTAGTTTTTTTTTTTAGTATTTACCATTATTCTTGCTTCTTCACTTACCTGGTGTTCTTGGTTTAGAGGAGCACGCCACCATGCTGGGTTGAAGACATTACACTAAAAGTAGTATTTAAACATGAACTTGGGAAATTTTTTTTCTTCAATTTTAATCAAATTGATTTTTTTTTTTGATTTTCTTGTTCATTATAATTTTATGAAATTTTCGGGCACATTTAGCAAATTTTTATCCCACCCCTTGGGGGCTGGAGCCACAAAAATTCAAAATTTAAGAAAAAAGGGTAGCAATAAACCTGCAAAAATTGGAATTTTGCAAATTTTTCGAGCGATATGCCTAAATCTATGTTTTCGAGGGCGTAGAATATGAATTTGACAATATTTTTTGGTTAGGGGTCAAGGGTTGGGGGTGAAAAAGAGGTAAAGGAGGGGGTGAGGCTTAGAAAAATTGAGATTTTGCAATTTTTTTCGAGTAATGTGTCAAAATCTATGTTTTTGAGGGCGTAGAATACGAATTTGACAATATTTTTTGGTTAGGGGTTAAGGGTTGGGGGTGAAAAGGAGGTAAGGGAGGGGGTGAAACCTATAAAAAACTGAGTTTTGTAATTTTTGGAGTGTAATATGTCGAAATCTACGTTTTCGAGGGCGTAGAATACGAATTTGACAATATTTTTTGGTTAGGGGTTGAGGGTTGGGGTGAAAAGGAGGTAAAGGAGCTAGTTTTTCGAAAAACTACTAGTTTTACTACTACTTTTTCGAAAAAACTACTAGTTCTTGGTATAAGGGTTTTAACTTATCAATATGTGTAGATGTTTTCACATGTACCATAAATTACATTATTTGAGTAAACTAATTTGTCAAAAATTTGTTTGTTGACAAGTCTTATAAAACTGGTAATAGGTATTTGGTTTTGATAAAAACCACTACCTATAGTCTTTTTGAAAAAATAGTATTCTATTTAAAAAAACTACTAGTTGCTTTGAGAAAGTAGTAGTATTTTTGAAAAAACTACTAGTTATTTTTTAAAGAACTACTAGTCACTATGAAAAACTAGTAGTAGTTTTAAGAAAACTAGTAGTAGTTTGAAAAAAACTAGTAGTTTTTTTGAAAACACTACTAGTTCACTACTAGTTTTTTTTAAAAACTACTAGTTGCTTTAAAAAACTAGTAGTTCTTTTAAAAAAACTACTAGTTTCTTTGAAAATACTACTAGTTTACTACTAGTTTACTACTAGTTTTTTGAAAAAACTACTAGTTTACTACTAGTTTTTTGGAAAAACTACTAGTTTACTACTAGTTTTTTGGAAAAACTACTAGTTTACTACTAGTTTACTACTAGTTCTTTGCATAAGGGTATTGAGAAAGGGTAAAAAATACCCTGGTAATAATTCTCTGGGTAAAAAAAATGTATCACACCTAAGTAAGGAGTGCTAGAGATTAAAAAAATTATGTGCAACAGCTAAGTACATGTGTTCGAGATCGCGAACGAAAATTATTGCATGTAAACTGTTCACAGTACCAGGGGTGGAAAGCTGTATAATAAAAACAAAACTTTCAGCTTAAACTTTTCAACTCAAAAATAAGGCTTCAGCTTTTGGCTTTCAACTTTTCAAGTGGGATCAACTTTTCTATGTTTAGCTTTTTCTGGCTTTCAGCTTTCGGCTTTCGGCTTTCAGCTTTTAGCTTTCGACTTTCTACACTGGACTTTCAGCTTAAAAATTTCTGTATTTTGCCAAGTTGGAAAAATTTTGATGTTCTCAAATTGGAAAAACACTCATCATTTTCCCAATTTGGAAATATTTAGCATTTACCTACCTACGTAAGCATATGTATATTTTTCCACTTTGGAAATTTTTTTTGAATTCATTTTTCGAGGTATTTCCATCAAAGAAATGGCAATTTCATATTTTATAAAAATGAAGCTTAACAGCAAAAAAATGGAGCTTTCAGCTGGCTTTATCTTTAGAACTTATACAGCTTTAGCTTTCGGCCGGCTGTTCCAAAACAGTCGAATGATCGGCTTTTTTCAGCTTTCGGCTTTAGCTTTAGCTGGCTTTCCAGCCCTGCACAGTACAGTCGCGGATGATCGTCAGAGAGCACATGGATTGACCAGTACCGCCTTCACCGCACCAGTCATCATGCTGGCCAAACCACTTCCTTTTCTCTCTGCCGTCACGCCACCATGAACTGCGAAGCAGTGTTCAAAACCACCAGAACCACTTTTTTTTAGATTTTTCATTTGGGAACCATGACCAATTGGAACCGATTCAGAAGTGTGTTGAAAATTTTCCAAAAAAGACCAAAAAGAACCGATTCAAAGGGGGAAAAGTGAGATTCCCAATTGGAAGAACCAGAAAAAATTAGAAAGTTTGAAAATTAGTACAACCACTAGCACCAGCAAATGTATTTCCAGATAAAACCACCACCAACAGGAACCATTTCAGTTAATTTCTAACCAAAACCAGAACCACCACCACCACCAGCTTGTGAATCAGTTCCGATTGGTTCCAAAAAAAAAACCAAGTAACTTTTAATGTCAGTTAACGGTCAAGGGTGCTCTACATATTGCAGAAATTAATTCGGGTCTATCGTGTACTGCAAATGTGCAGCTTTCTTTGGGATTATAAAGGAGTAAAATGATGAAACAATGAACGAATAATTATGATTCCAGTACGTAAATAGAAGAAAATAAAAGTACCTAATAAAAGTTTCAATTGTCATTATAATTATTTCAATAAAACTTTCAAAAAATGCAAGATTTGATGACGGTTTCTGCATAAATTCCCTGAGACTACAGAATAAAATTTGATGAAATTTGAATATAGATGCTATTCATTTTTCTGATTTTCAAAAAAAAATTGCTGAATGAAAATATTTTTCATAATTTGGAAAAAAATGAAAAAAAAGGGCTCGATCAGCCTACCCGAAATATTTTTTTTTACATATCATATCCAAATTTCAACAAATTTGATTCAGTAGTTTCAGAGAATTCTAGCAATAACCCAAACCGTCATCAACCTTTCATTACCTGCTTTAATTTTCTTCTTTTTACGTACTAATAACATATTCATCCATTGTTTCGTCATTTTACTTGTGAATACTAAGTGTTGGTAATTTTTGTGCGTTTTTTAAAAATTTATTCAAATTCAAAAAAAATTTTGAAAGACCAAATGGAACCGGGAGAACCAGGACCAATTGAAACGATCTTCAATTTTGAGAACCACCACCAGAACAATATGATGAAAATCTTGAAAATTAAGCCAAAAACCCGAACCTTTTGCGAAAAATTAAAAACCAGAACCATTTCAAGACCAGAATCAATAATTACAAAAAAAGAAAATATCAGAACCAAATGGAACCGTTTCAGCCCATCACTAAAAACCAATTCAAAAACCAGAACCAGGAACCACTTTATTACAAAGCAACATGAAACCACAACCACCACAACCAATTGAACTTCAATCGGTTTTGAACACTGCTGCGAATCATCACGATCACCTTGGTGGATGCCGCTGTATCTCAGTGAGCAGGCGGGAGGTGAAGGCGTCATAAATATGGACGGCAACGATGACGCGAGATTATGGCAACTCGGCGGGCAGGCGGGAGGCGGGGGGAGCGTGAATAAATCGCTGCACACGTCCCGATTATAAAAAAGTCGATCAAATACGACTCTATCAATGTAACCAACCAGCGTTGCCAACCTCAGTGATTTTTCGGATTTTGAAAAAATTTAGAATTTTCTTTTAGTAATTTTTAAAAATTTTGTTGATTTTGTTGATTTTTATTTTTTGCCAGGTCCACTTTTCAATTTTTAGTGATTTTTGTGATTCTTGATGAAAAGTATTTGAAAAAAATGACTTGAACTGTGTAAAAAAAATCAACTAAAAACTAAAAATTGGGAAAAGTCCTGACATGATGGAGAAAAACTAAACTCATGTGTATGATATCAGTAGGTACTAAAAAGTAGGTCAGAAACAGCGTTGCCAAACTCAGTGATTTCTCACTGAAATCAGTTGTTTTTCAGCTTTTGAAAAAGTTTAGTGATTTTTGAAGATTTTAGTGATTTTTGAAGATTTTAGTGATTTTTCACTCTGTTTGCCAGGTTTACTTTTCAATTTTCAGTGATTTCTGTTATTTTGGATAAAAAATATTTGAAAAACGGTCATTCTGGCGATTTTGAAATTTTTTTATCTGCTTTTATAGAGTGATTTTTGAGGATGAATACAAAGATAAAGTGATATTTGAACAACTTCTGGAGAAAAACGAGTCATTTTAGTGAATTTTGAACAAATAGGCTACAGTAATTTTTAGTGATGCGTTTTTTTGACCAAAATAGTGATTTTTTGTAATCTTGGTTGGCAACCTTGTAACTAACTCCTGAAGTATCATTGCAGTGATTTTGATTGTTCGCATGCGTGTGCACTTGGTATTTTTCCCCCGAGTTGTGAATATTGTGATTCTGGTTGTTTTTTACGTAATAAGGGTAAGGTGCCCCATTATCACCCACTTTTTTTTGAAGTCTCACCATTTCAAAAGTTTAAGGGCTGGAAATGTCATTGATGGCTTAATGGATACCTACATCCCTCCCCTACAATTGTGGAAAGCCCCGGGGCCATCCGTTAAAATTTAGTATTTTTTAGGAATTTTTTTCTGAAACATGTCAAAACGCAAGGTCGAAATTTTGGGTTCCCAATATCGACCACCGACTGATTTTGTCCGCTATGAACGGAATCTACCGGAAAATATTTTTTTTGTGTTTCTCTTTCACAGATGAACAATTTGAGACCAAAATGACAACCCTACAACCAAAATTCGAGAAAATTGAAAAAAACGAAATCCCTTAAAAACAACAAATTACATTAGATTATAGGTGGTTGATAAAGGGACACACCATAAAAATGAACTTTGAGTGAATTTCTTTTTTACTTAAAGTTGTAATTATTAAAATGCGATGATTACATCAGAAACTTTGAACTTTCTCAATCACAAAAACACTAGAAACATTTAATTCGATAATTTTAAGAAAAAATTCCAAGGCGTGCAAGCAATTGCTAAAAAAAGTTTTTGGTCTTCCAACTTCTTCTTTTCTATTTTTCTCCGCGAGTTTTGGCTTTCAGGATGTCGGAGTGGTCTTATTTTTTCGGATTTTCGATGAAGAATATGAAAAAAATTTTTTTGGCTCGCTGTCGCCCATAGCGCCGGAGATAGACGAGGTGGTCGACATTGGGCACTAGGCGATAATGGGGCACCTTACCCTTATTTGAATATTTGGTGATAAATTAATTTTTAATATTAGTTTGGATGTATTAGGGATTAACATTTTTTTCGCTTATAAAAAAATTATAAAGATCCCAATTAATTTAAATATATTATTCTGCATTTCTGCTCAAGGAGAAGATATAAAGATAAACGAAATAAAATGTCAATCCCTAATACATTTAAATTGATATGAAAAATAAATTTTTCACCAAGTTTTTAAATATCACGTTAATCACGTATAAAACAACCAGTAATTAAATTAGAATCGCAACACAGAGAAAATACCAAGTGCACGCGCATGCGCACTATCAAATTCACTGCAATGATACTTCGGGAGTTGGTTACATTGATAGAGTCGTGACCGAATCAGTATTTTCATACTACTCTGCTCAAACTGACATGGAAATTGATTACAACCCAAACGAACGAACACAGTTTTATACTGTAGTCAGGTGTCTACAATAACATATGAGACGAGGCAGTAGTCCCAACTACTTTCCTGAGTCTTGATGTTAGCACTTTTTTTTTGTGATATTCGACCACTGGGTAGTATTCAACCACTGGCCCGTTACCTACTCAAAAATGACAATAAGAATTTTTGTCTTTTTCGGCATGTTATGCTCATATCTCGGGAAACTAAAAAGCGGAATTTGAAACTTTCCAGTGCTAAAATGTTGTCATGGTACACGTGTAATAACGTGATACCGCGTTGCTCCTCAGAGCTCTTCGTTTTCGAGAAAAATCGACCGGAGCAACCTGCCCCAGAGGCCATTGTGCCTCACCTTCTCCTAGGTGTTTAGCAGATCAACACTCTTTCACGAAAAGATATCCCGGTTTCCTCTAGGCATGGACTTTGGAAGCATTGCTGCCATTGTTTTGATATGTTTGGGAAACCAAAAAAAAATCAAGAGCCGAAAATTGTTCTACTTTCCCCGCCCCCTCTTCACTCATGGTCAAAAAATCAAAAAATGTGCTTTTCGTTTTAAAAATTCTCTTCCATTACTGAATGAGCCAACAATTTACAAATTTCTTCATTATACATAATACAGAAAAAATGGAGGCCAATTTGTGGGAAATTTTCCAAGCTTTAAGTATTTACACTGCATACTTTAGTGGCAATAAATAACAATAAATTAATACCATTTCAATGCTCTGTAATATTTATTGGAAGTAGGTACCGACTATTGTCTTACAAAATAAATATAATACTTACTTAAAATAAAGGTAGACACGCATGGAATAATAATTCTAATCTAATCATAGGGTACGTAAGAACCTACGTACCAGGCCCGGATTTAGAAATGATAAAAAACAAAAAATATATATATTCATCCCATAGAGAGAGCAATGCCAGTCGAAAAACTAATTTTTTTTAAAACACCAATTTTTCTGTTCTTAGCTCTCGCTTTGCTCGGGCATATAAGGTCTAAAATTTGTAAGAGATAAAGAGGTTGAAGATTTCGCCTCCCTTTTAATACTAAAACATTGATTAAAATGAGAAATGTTGATTTTTGAATACCGTTTTCTTCAAAAATGTTTGCCATCCCTTCGCTCAGGCTCAGAAATTCTTCACAATTATGAACAAAATGTCATTTTAATTGGAGGACTTGAAGGCGATCTTGAATGAAATTTTCATTTTTTTGCATAGCTATAGACACACAGACGATAAGCTGGGGGGGGGGGGGTAAACTGCTCAAGGCACACAGACGCATTGAATTTTTTTGTTGAGGTGGCCCTCAAAAAAATCGTGCAAAAAGTCATTCCAAAAAATCAAGCTAAGTCCACCTTTTTGTCCAATAAATTTTGTTAGACACCCTGTACGTATTTCAATCTCTTCATATCTTACAACTTTTAGACCTACATGCCCGAACAAAGCGAGGGATAAGATCAGAAAAATTGGTGATTTAAAAAAAATTGGGCCCTCCCATAGAGAGAATAAAGCCAGTCCGAAAACTGTTTATCAGAGAAGGAACTCGGCGTGATTTTCTTTTCATCTTTCCACACTGAAAGCTAACGAAATTACAGTTTTTGTACTCAGCCTGTTTCTTTTTGTGGACCCTTCTCGTGTTTCTGAATTTGAAAATCGTGAATACCTGGTTATCAATACCTGTAGCAATATCGAATCAGCCAAATAGGGATATATTATTTAACTGGTACCTACCATTCTGAATGTTTTTGAAAATTAATTATAATTTTGTAATAAAAATAACGGATCATTTACTACCGCCCATAAGGACCTGCAGAGCCGTATTTCATCGCTTCAGAGTTCATTTCATCGACTGTAGCACATCTGCCTAGTTTTGCACACCAGTAATTTACAGTGTTATCACAAAGAACACTTCGGCCTTGAATATTACCAGTAACGTTTGCTTTCAAATTTGAATCAGGATTAATACCTTCGATTGTTCGTAGACATTCCTTCGGCTCGGTTATATGTACGCTATCCTTAACAATATGAGTGGTGGCGCCCGAATCGCCTATAAAAATTAAATTCTTACCAGTAGTCGCATCCAACACAGCATCGGCAGTAAACGCAGCAGCTACTTCTTCAATAGCGTAATCGATTCGGATTCCTTGATCCACCAACTGGTCTTCGGTTACTACCGCAATTCGCGATTGGACGGGAGCGAGGGATTCGTGTATTAACTCGTCGACGTAGCTAGGAAGGATGGATCGATAAGCGTTGTACGTAAAGTTTTGACTTGGATTAAGTCGCACTTCTTCGTCCCAATCTTCCTGCACTGTACCGCCGGTTTGTGGAGTCGGCGCTGGTTCTTGGTTTTCGTTTCTTTTTGGGCCCCGAACGTTTATACGAGGATCGCGGGGTACAAAATCGTGTGATGTTCCCGCTTGTTGTACGTTGTCATTTCGAGAGCCTGTATCGTATTGTTTTCGCTTCGGTGGTAAATATATTGGTCGTTGTTTTTCTGGCTTCTTTTGTTTAACATCGGCAACCTTATTCGAAGCATCGGCCCTTTTCTTCGGATCATCGGCAGATTTTAATCTTTTTACATCGGTTGGTTTTACTTGCGACGCCTTTTTAACGTTTTCGAATCTTTTTGACGTAGCTTTCACCGGTTTCTTCTCGACTTTGGTTTTTACTTCGGACTTTTTACCTTCGGCTGATTTCTTAGCGACTGATTCCGTTGGTTTCGGCAATGGTGATTTCACTTTTTCGTTTGTTGGACACCTATCAGATGTTATTATTTGTCCAGTTTCGCCAAAATCCATCGGTTGATCGCCGGTAATATCGATCGTGCTTATCGTGTTCGTTTCTGGTATATCGTCGTCGGTAATATCAATGGTACGGATCGGCTGAACCGGTGGGTGAACTTGTTGTTGTTCAGAAAAAAGTATTATTTTAGCAGATTTTTCCAATTTTGAACACTTTACATGAAAGAAAATGACCAAATGAAAAAACTTAACGTCGAATTCGTGTTCAGCAGCTCAAAATACTTCGAAAAACGCCCTTTTCGCGATCATTTTACTTTAAACCACTAAATTCTTCTTTTAACCGATTTTTCATGACAGAGAAAGTGAATTTTGAGATTTGAAGTAAAATGATCGCGAAAAGGGTGTTTAACGGGGTATTTGGACCTACTTAACACGAATTCGTAGTTAGTTTCTTCACTCGGTCATTTCTGTCTGTATAAAACAGTCAAAATTTGAAAAATCTGCGAAAATAACAACTTTTCTGTACAGTTTTCGCGATTTTCGGCTCTTGCGCCACCTCAATCGCCAAAACTGAATGTGTAAAGTTAATCTACGTTAAAAAACACGTTTTTCGGATATTTTCAAAGTGGTCGCTCTTCGCTTATATGGTGTTTTTTGCGATTGGAAACTTCAATAATAGGTGAAAAAATAAGAAGGAGTGCACCAAAATTGTTGAAAAAATTTGGGTAAATACCACCTCTACGAGATTTAACTTTCTGCCAAAGAACAGAAAA
>JAVBJF010000921.1:0-29080 GCA_033439095.1 Pseudococcus viburni
TTTTTTGCCTCTCCAAAATTCTTACCCCGTGCAATTTGAGTTTCTACACCAACCTGAATCATTGTTCTTAAAATTGGATATATTTTTGGCACTTGTTACCCTTTGAAAAGTTACAGATTGTAGATGGAAATTTTTTTGATTTTCACTCGATTTATATTTCTCATGCAAATATCTCAAAATTGACCTGAAACATTTTTTTTTGGTCAACTAAAATAAATTTTAAGTAATTTCATGGCATTCTTGTCAAATAGGTACATACATTTTGATTTACGTAATTTTCTTAAAATTTTAATTGACAGCTCAGTAGTCAATACTTACTACAAATTGCTTAAAATTTATCCAAAAGTGGCAAATATCTACGTTTATTTTTTTCAAAAAAGACCATGGGATCCTCTAGCTCTTTTCTTTGAGCTGGGGACTTGGAAAATGTCATCCCCTTTCTCACTTTCCTCTCCACTCAAAGCAAACTACCTTACTGATTTTCTTCCAAGTCCAAAACTCCAAAATATTTTTTTTCTCGTTCTGTTCAAATATACCTACCTTTATTTATGCTGGGTAATCAATAATCATGATGTCAGGGAAGTATTCTGGTAGGTAATAAAAAAAATATTTGACGAACAAGTTATCCATTTTTAAAATTATTGAAGGATTATTAAATGTAGGTACATACATATATTAAAAAAACTGGGGTCAAAACATAATCATTTTTTTCAAGATCAGATGTCTATTTAAAAAAAAAACACACTTTTTTATGTTATTAAAAGTTCCACTGAAAAATGATGGAAAATTCACAGATGTCTGATGGAAACCTTAAAATTTCTGCTAGAAATTTCTGATTTTTGCCGAATAGGTAGTAAAAATGGAATGAAAATGCAATAAAGTCATCTTAAAATGCAATGATATTTTCCCATCACAAATGATTTTATTGGGTGAAAGTAGGTTTCCATATTTTCCTAAAACAAAAATATATCAAAATTACATTTAAAAATGATATACCTGTCTAAAATCTCGGATGTAAAAATTCATTTTTTGAAATTTGGCAAATTTTGGATGAATAAACTTCAGCGTATGATATTTTGCCTATACATAGCTTGGAATTTTAAGGAATTAAAAAAAAATTAGTGTGAGAATATTTTTAAAAAATCCAGGTATTTTTTGAGACTACGCATTCCCATGATTGAAAATTTGGTTGTTGTTATAGGGCTGGGCTAATGGACCATGTAGTCCGAACCCATTAAAAAGAAAAAAAAAGTTGGTTTGGGTCCACTTGTATTTTTTAACAAATGTTTGCCCCTTCAATTTTGAAGATAGACCACTTATTCGTCCAAGTTTTTTAATGATACCGGTTGTACCCAAATTTTTCGTTTGAAAAATAACGAAAAATTTTCTTTACTTGATGGTTTTTGGTTTTAATTTTTCTAGAATTTTTTTCTGCTCCAAAAATTTCCAAGTTGGAATTTTCATAATTTTCTCTAATTTTTTCAATGTTTTTCCAAGAAGTTTGATTTTTTCAAAAATGTTTTTAACCTAATTAGACGTGGTTTTTAATTTTTTGCGAGACCTTACAATTGATTTATTAATTTTATAATTTGAATAAGGTCTTTTCAAGTTGGTAAAAATTTTAGGCCTTATTTTTTAATTTTAAAAATTGAAAAAAATCCAACTCGAGTGAAAATTTTTTGCGAACGTACGTATAAAAATGCGAACTTTGAATATTTTTGGATAAGAAGAACCATTATTGAGGAAATATCGGAATTGAAAAAAATGAATTTTTAAAAAACATACGTGAACCTGGAAAAAATTAAAATACTTGGGTTCTTGATAAAAATTGAAAAATGAAATAATTTGACAAAATTTTGAACAAATGTAAACTGGAAAATTTTTCGAGTAGAAAAAATTTAAATCTAAATTTAAAAAAAAGGGAATATGAGCATAAAAATTTTGAATTCTGAAAGTAATGAAATTTGATTTGGAAGATGTAAAATAATTTGAAAAATTATGTAATGGTATGTTAACTTGAATGAAAATTTGAACAAAACATTTTTTAAAAAGAAAAACATTTTAAAAATTGACAGTTACAATCAGACACTAAAAAAAATAAAAAACATTGAATTTTACTGTTTCCACGAAAAGAAATAAATAATTTCTCGTAATGGCTACACTGTCTTGCAAAAAAAAACGTTAAAAAACAAAACACAAAAAACATCAACAAACCTAAAAACCTACAAGCCTACAAAAAAAACTCCATTTTTTCAGTTTTTTTTTCTCCGGTTATCGCCGTTTGAGTTCAATTAATTATGTAATTTACATTTATTTTAATGATTCTGCGTTTTTTATCTTCATTTTTTCGTGCTTATGTTTTTTTACTGATGTGTTCGTCGAGTTACGGTTTATTAGAATTAAGCTCGTCGATATTATGGCAATTCCGTCCAAGATGAAGATTAGATTTTATCAAGTAAGAATTTCCTGCGATTGTTGATTACGCTTTGTTTGATTAGGTATTTTTAGGTATACACATGCTCATTTTTCACCTTCGTGGGAGGGGATTTGTTATTTGTATTTTTAATTTCGCTTGAACGCCCTTGAAAAGCTATTACAGTATCAGTTCAAATGATTCTGTACGTAATGTACTGTTCAATTACAGATAAACCTAACGAAAACCGAAGACGAATAGATAGCTTATCCCTCTCAAGTGAATTTCAATTATCATGATTGAAGTTTTACCCTCCACTTGTAGAGTACTATTTTATCTAAACCTAACAAGTTCCACTCGTTAATTTAATTTTTAACGCGCACAACGTCAAATTCGTGTGTGTGTACACCAGATATTGTATGTGATTTTACGTTTCTTGTGACTTTTTTTAGACCTACTTTCGAAAATATTTAACCATGATTCGATCCGCTCTGAATGCAGTTTCAGATCCGTTACCGATCGATCGCGATATTGCCGACAGTATAAACGAATATTTTGACGATTTCGAGTACAAAGTGTACACGAATAGATACGCCCAGATCGACAAACGGATACCATTTTTAATTATACGTAAGTTCAAACGTTTATTTGAAATGTGGGACGAGAATATTATATTTTCGAAATTTCTCGAAGGAGATTCGTTTCGCGAAATATTTACCTTAATGTATAACGTTTTCGGAAACAGTGCTAATAAGTGTTCTACGACCGATTGTTATTTGGAATGCGAGCTATGCGGAGAAGAAATCGTACTGCGGAATAACGATCCTGAATATTCCTATCGTCTTCACGAAATGTCCAAGTATCATTTGGAATTCATTCGTAATCTAAAAGCGATCCGCAGCCAGGAAGAAGTGGACGTTATTTTTGGCCAAATTACCAACGACGAAGGTACATTTTTAGAATGCCATCTTTGCCTGATATCTATTCCGATACCGGAACGAGATGAAATCGAGCCTATTACTGGCCACGTCAGTATAATGGAATCTCATCAACACGACCAAAAACACCAAGCCAATATAGACCTATATAATTTCAATAAGAATTACATCAAGGTATACAACGTCGACGAAAAACTATACGCGTGTTCAGCTTGCGAAGAAATCTACCACGTCGATTTATTAATGGACCATTTGAGAACCTCTACTCATCAGGAGAATCGTACCAAAGAGAAAGAACGAATTCCGGCGAAGAAAAACACCGATGTGAATAATAATCCTGACTCGAGTGCTGTACAAAAAGCTGATTTCGAGATGTTTAAAACCAACATGAAGTTGATTCAAGTGGTCGAAGATATTTTGAAATGTGCACTCTGTGAAACCAATTTGAGCAGCGTGAATATGGTCGTCGAACATTTAAGCGGTAAACAGCATACTGAAAATTTAGAAGAATATATACGTAATCCTAAACCCGCCGAAGAAGTTGATCAAGCTGAGGAAATTTCTCACGATGATCGAGAAAGTGAACAGCCTATGAGTGCTGATGCCCCAGCGGTGGAATTGACTCAAAAAAAGGCCTACGAATTTGGCTATTTTTTGTCTATATCGAATTATGTACCTCTTTGTTGTTTATTCGCTGTGTTGTCTATTTCGATTATGTTATTGATGTATCGTAAATCTTGACTGATACTTGTTACTCGTTGAATTATAAATTTTTGATATAGGTACCTATATACCTACTCCTAAGGATGGTTTTTAGTTTATACTTACAAGTTGTTTTTTTGAATCGTGATATTTTTATAATAAGTTTTGAATTTTTTCTTTATTTGACCTCTTGCTATGAGATTTTTTTATTGGTCTAAATGTAATTATTAAAGAATTTGTCGCGTCGTTTGTGTTCAAATAATTGTATTAGATTGTGTGGTGGTGTTTTATTCCACTGCAATGAGGAGGGAGGGAAGGATGCGACTTTAATATTAGGTACCTATACATATTATTACAAGAGATTTTCAGCTGATCACATCAAAATTTGTCGCCGCAAATACTCAATTTATATGAAGTATTGAAATCTGCGAAGTGCGAATGCTAATTGTCTATTTTTTTCATCAAAATATTTCGATGATGGTTGAAGAATAATGCAGAGTGAAATTGAAGAGCTGGAAATATGGAGGGTCCTTCAGTTTTAGCAGGTATATGTAATGATAAAAATAATCTTTGCTATTGCCATGGGCAATTTGAGTTTCTACATTTAATTTTCCTGAATTGTTGATATAGAAATTGGATCGGATTGAATAAGCAGTTTGAATATTTATAAAGTTGAAAAAATGATGATAACAAATAGTACAGTAGAAATAGGGGAAAAAATGGCCATACCCCCAACAAATTGCTATAAAAGCGGTCTTTGGTTTATTCTGTAGAAAAGGGTCTATTCTATCACAATACTGAAAGACCTCCCTGATCCTGCCCCCCCAAAGTCACTTTTTTCGATGCCACAGCCCCCTCAAAATCAGTTTTTCGCCTTCAACTTTCGAAATTACGCACTTATGAAAAAAAAAGTTGGAACAAAAGTTGTAGAACATCAAAAAATGAACAATTTTGTTATTTACAATTTTTCCCTAGGACGTCGTGGAAGGGAGCTAGAGCCTTTGAAAAAATCACAATTTGAAATTTTCCAATTTAGAGAAATAATTACGATAAATCGGGTTAATCGACTTTTAGGAGCGGTTCTTTTGCATAGTACATCCTATTACTACATAGAATAAGAAAAATGTATAACGGACCCCAGATCTCGGAGTGGGGGGTGGACCCTCCGCAGGAAAAGTCGCATTTTCCCCCAAGCGTAGCTCGACTGCAATGGAAAATTCGAAAAATTGGTTCAAACAAACGTTGTAGAGCGTGAAAAGACAAACATTTTCCTTTTTTTATTTTTTTTCTACGTGGTCTTGGAGGCGAGCTATTGCAAAAAGAAAAAAAAGCGGCGTTTGAAAATTTCTACTCGATTTTTGAACGCTTCACTTTTGGGGCCCAATTTGGGTTCAGTGGGGGGTCAATTTATTATAAAAATCGAGTTAGGCGGACCCGAAAATCCCAGAAAGTCACTAGTTCGACTATTGGTTCGCTATACATTTCAAATGTACGTATCAGGCATATGTACACATGTGTAATTTATTGAGGTAATGAAAAATTTTCAAACGCCGCTTTTTTTTTCTTTTTGCAATAGCTCGCCTCCAAGACCACGTAGAAAAAAAATAAAAAAAGGAAAATGTTCGTCTTTTCACGCTCTACAACGTTTGTTTGAACCAATTTTTCGAATTTTTCATTGCAGCCGAGCTACGCTTGGGGGAAAATGCGACTTTTCCTGCGGAGGGTCCACCCCCCACTTCGAGATCTGGGGTCCGTTATACATTTTTCTTATTCTATGTAGTAATAGGATGTACTATGCAAAAGAACCGCTCCTGAAAGTCGATTAACCCGATTTTTCGAAATTATTTCTGTTAATTGGAAATTTTCAAATTGTGATTTTTTCAGAGGCCCTAGCTCCCTTCCACGACGTCCTAGGGAAAAATTGTAAATAACAAAATTGTTCGTTTTTTGATTTTCTACAACTTTTGTTTCAACTTTTTTTTCATAAGTGCGAAATTTCGAAAGTTGAAGGCGAAAAACTGATTTTGAGGGGGCTGTGGCATCGAAAAAAATGACTTAGGGGAGCAGGATCAGGGAGGTCTTTCAGTATTGTGATAGAATAGACCCTTTTCTACATAATAAACCAAAAACCGCTTTTATAGCAATTTGTTGGGGGTCGGACTTGAATTCTACTGCACTAAAAAGGAAAATTTATACGAGAAATATTTTCAAAAAAATATATCAATAATAATTAGGAAAATGTTTGAGGTTTTAGTTACAGATGTTTGCTCCTACAATTTTAATGATAGTCGACTTATTCGTATTTAATGATAGGTATCAGATTGTAGGGTTGAACCATATTTTTGGTCTGAAAAATGACAATTTTCTTTACTTACTTGGTTTTTGATTTTAATTTTCCCAGAATTTTTTTTCTTCTCCATAAATTTTGGAGCTGAAATTGCCATATTTTTTAAATGTTTTTCCAAAAAGTTTAATTTTTTTAAAAATGTTTTCAATAAGGTAAATGAATTTCGGAAAAAATTGTGAATTTGGAAAAAATATAAATACTTGATGAAAAATAAAAATATAATTTGACGAAATTTTGAACAACGTAATATGGACAAATTTTAGAGTGAGGCAGTGAGGCATAATTATTAAAATTTAAAAAGTATGACGTGAGTGAGCAATCTGATAGAACTACTTCCCTATTGACAAAGAAAAACGCTAAACGCTGTAAAAAGCGCTATTGACAGGCGTTTTTTTGAGAAAATAGCGCTGCGCCAACGCTATTTACATCCAAAAAATAGATGGTTCTGTGTTTGTTTGTTTATTTTCTCTAATTGAAGACTTTTGTTTTCAATCAATTGGTAATTTCTGATAAAGGTGAAAAATTGGTTGATTCAATTATTACTCATTCGTTTTAAATAAAGAATTTATTTAGCATTGATCTAGAACAAGATTCAAGCCATTAACGTTGATTTATTCAGTTTTTTCGTATAATAATGCTTATGGTGCTTTTGGTTTTTGAAGTAAATTTCTAAAAACAATGGCGCTTTTTTTTTGCGTTTGGCGCTTTAAAAACGCGATTTCTACTGCGCATACGTTCTGCACAGGCGTTTGGCGTGCGCTATTTTCTCAGAAAAGCGCTATTTCAAAAACGCGATATTGTCAATAGGGTTAAGCTTTCAAACAAAGAAGAGGATGATTTATTTAGCTGTAGGATTTATTTTCGTATAGGGTATTTGTTTTACCAATGCCTAACACCACACATCAATAATTCCAGATGTTTTCGTTACTTTATAGGTAATAATGCTCTCACAATTCTTTTTTCTAGTTCTGAAAATTTCTCAACAGTTCATTTTCTAAAATTTCTCAACAGTTCATTTTCTAAAATTTCTCTTTAGGGTTTTTCGATCTTAAAATTTCTTCGGTCTGAAATTTTTATTGAATAATTCTCTAAACTGAAATTATTTAGCAATTTGTTTTAAACTCTTAAGATATTTTTGGGCAAGATTCCTCAACAAAATTTTTTCCCCGAGAATTTTTTTATTAAATTTCTTTTTAACCAAATTTTTCAAAAATCTGATTTTATTTCACTATATTGTAATCAAAATCTCAATTTTTTTTTCCAGTTCTCATTTTTCTATACAATTTTTTAAAAATTCTTTGATCCCTAAAATTTTTTCTCGAAATCGAAATACATTATAATTAAATTTTGAAAATCTTCCTCAAATTTTTCCCAATTCCAAAAATTTTTAAAACTAATTTTTCAATTTTTTTTGAATATGATGTCATTATCCATGATTAGTGCTTCTCAACTTCCGATTTTTCAGAAAATCGGATACCTAGGTCGAAGTAAGTATTCGGAAATCGAAATCGTGTAATCCGATTACCCGATTCTAAAACCGGATTATTATCAGTGATTTCCGTAAAAACACAAATTTTGCAAGGTTGGTTGTCCATTTGAACAGTCAAAATGAAAAAGTTGTTTCTTCATTCCGTCTACAATTTTGGATCGATTAATCGGATCTTCCAATTCCGATTCCAATTTTCCGAATTATTGGTTATTCCGATTAGTTAAAAACCACTAACCATGAAAAAGTATAGAACAAATTCAAAGCTCAACAGTTGTGAGAAAATAATTCAAAATTTTTGAAAAATTCAAGAAAAAATTTAACAGTTGAAAAAAATGAAAAAATCTTGTTAGAAAAATTCGGGTTAAAATTCATAGAATTGTATGAAATTTAAAAATAATTGAAGCCAGTGACGTACCGAAGGCATTTTCCAGGGGGGGGGGGAGAAGAGGTGAAAATCCCAACTCAAATTCTCAAAAATTCACAACTACATATAGCCGATATCAGAATTCCGGAGGGGGGGGGGTTGTAAAATTCAAACTTGCGAACCAATCCAATTTTTTTCAAACTTTCCCGACTGATTTCTTAAAATTTACATGTAGGTACTGATTTTTCCCCAAGTCACGAGGTTTTTTGATTTTTTCACTCGTTTTCATCATTTTTGCGAACTTTTGAAGTTTTTACAACCCATTACTATAAGACCCTTTTTGAGATAAGAAATCTGAATAAATTTTTCATTGGTTAGGTGCTCCAAAACAATTTTTTTTTAAACCTACAAGCAATGTCATTGTAGTTGAAAAAAACGTACGAAATAGTTTATTGGGAGTTTCGAAGAAAAATTATAATTTTACATCAATAAAATTTTGTAATTTCAATGTAAAGAATAGGGAGATGGATTTGGCCCGAGCGAAGGCGAGGGCGAAAATTTTAGAAAACCTCAAATTGAAATGTGCAATAAAATAATGTTTTGGAAAAATAAACTTTAATGAAAAATCGACTGTTTCTAGTTTGAAATGATTAAAGCAGAAATATATCATGGCCGAGCGTAGCGAGGCCGAAGCTTTTGAAAAATTGGATTTTCAAATACCTATCAAAAATAAGTTTTTAAGGAGAATAAGAACAATGAAATTAATTGGAATAATTTTGGAAGAAAAGTGCGAAAAAATCTCTTTTAAATTACAAGTACAACTATAAAATTATTTTGGTTGACGAGTGAAAATTTTTAAATTGCAAGGTAATTAATAAATTTTTTTTCAAAAAAGCATTTATTACAAACGGTTTAATAATTCTTCGCTGAGAAAATGATCAATTTTCAGTTGGAAAAGGTTGGGAAAATGACTAATTTTCCCAACTAAAAAGTAAAAATTTTGTTGATTTCCGACTGTTAAAATAGGTAACCATTTTTATTTATTCATTTTTCATTAAAAAAATAAATACTAATCGTCCCAACTGACATTTTTACTCAGCATCACTTGGGAGACGACGACCAAATTTTGAGTTGGAAAAAAAAAACCAATTTTGATTGTGAAAATTACCAATTTTGAGTTGTGAAATTACCAATTTTGAGTTGGGAAATTTACCATTTTCGAGTTTGGAAAATTACCAATTTTGAGTTGGAACAAGTGAAAAATTTGTTGATTTCCAACTTTTGAAATAACTATTTATTTATTATTTTTCATCAAAAAAATTAATCCCAACTGTCCAATTTTCCCAACTGATGTTGAAATGTTCAATTTTCCCCAACTCACAAGTAAAAAAATTTCCTCAGGGGGGAAGCTCCCCCCTCCCCCCTATCGGTTACGCAGCTGATTGAAGCAAAAAAAAAACGAAAAAAAGTTACCAAACTCAAAAAAAAGTTCAAAAAATTCTTGTGAGAAATATTTACATATACTTATCGAAAAGAAACGTTGGAAAAAAAAATATTAGAGTTGTAAAAAAGAAGAGAAGTTGAACGTTAAAAATGGCGAAAATATTTTGGACATGATTGAATAAAAACACATGCTGGCGAGTTCTTTTCCCAGCACCCTCTCCACTGTATAAGTAAATAAGCTTTGCCTCCCCGGTAACCATTCTAATGCTGTTGTGGATTTTTATTTATATGTTCTTCATAGAACATGGTGTAGATAGCTACTGATTTAAGCAAAAACGAGTTCATTTTCATTCAATACGTACATTTAATTGATCTTGTGTACCTTTCAAATCAGCTTTAAAAACTTCTGTTTTACGAAACTGATAAAACTGACAATAATGAAGGACCAAAATCTGGAGATAAACTGCAACTATAAGTCAGTACTAACTACTAAGTACCCACAATTTTAAAAACGCTGTTGTAGCATTATGGTATTGCGCAAGTAGTATACATATGAATTCTTACCTGCACGCATAGCTCTCTCATCTCCACAACCCCTAGCTAATTCGTAGGACATTAAAAATTCCACAAAATTCCTTCTCTCAGTTATGAACAGAGTTGGACCCCAAGAAAACAAAATAGAGGCAGTCCACCGAGATATGTAGTTTTGATCAGGCCACTTCATTTCATCAGTCCACCCCCCCCCCCCCCCGGCGTTTCTTTAAAAAATTTAATTGTTTCAGCAATTTATAACAAAATGGATATTGGAGGTTTTTTAAATTTGGCATTTTTTTGCCTAAATAATTTCAGCAGTCATTTTTTTCAAAAAAATCAATTTTAGAATTTTACTGAAAAGTTATTTTGAAAATTTGTTTGGTAAAATTTGGAATTTTTTTGAAAAAGTAACTTTTTTTCACCAATTTTTCTGAAAAAATTGATCTTTGAACTTTAAAATAAATCTATTTTGGAAATTGGAATTTCAAGTTCATAATATAATTTTTTTGCAGCGGTCAACAAAATGTAGGTAACATTAGATACATATTTATCTAGATAGAAACGAGAGTGAAAAATTTCTAAATAATTATAATTTAATTGAAAAAAATTGTAGTTTCAATGTGAAATAGAGAAAAATGAATTTAGCCCTAGCGAAAAAATTTTTGAAAACCTCAAAATTCAAAGTGCAATTTAAAAAAAACCGTGTTTTGGATAAAAAACTTTATAAAAAATCGGGCTTTTTTACTTCAAAACTATTTACGAATAAAAATACAAAGAGGCCGAGCGCAGCGAGGCCAAAGCTTTTGAAAAATTATTGGTTTTAAACATCGAAAAAAAGTTCTAAGGAGAAAAATATAATGAATATTAGTTGTAATAGTTTGGAGGAAAGATAAGAAAAAAATAACTTCCGTAGGATTTAGATTATTTTAAATTATGGAAAGGGAAAAATACAAGTACAATCAGGCTGAGCGCAGCGAGGCCTAAGTTTTTTGAAAAATTTAGATTTGGGAGGTAATATTACTGGTGGATTGCATTTCTAAAAAGGGGACGTTTTTCCACCCAAAAATTTTGTCGAGGACTTAGAAATGATATTTCTCGACACCCCTGATTGTTTTATAATAAGTTTGTTGTTTGAAAAAATTCCATTACTTTGGCGTAAAAATCTCACGATTTTCGAATTTTTTTTTTACAAAAATTTTGGTCTCTTTTCGTGTTTTTTATGCTACATGGTAAAAATTTGTATTTTTTTTGTGCAATTTTTCTGGAAATTTTTGACAACAAGTCAGCAAATTTCGTTATAAATCGGTATACACGGTATCATCAGTCAACTCCTAATTATTTTCATCATTGAAGGGGCGATTTTAGTTGCTTGAAGAAAAAGAAATTCGTCACATATTGATAGTTTATCCCTTAAAAATTGAGTATTTGCAGATTTTTTTAGAGTGAAATGTATGTACCTATACACACGAAAATGATTGGGGGCTCAAGCCCCACCCCCTATCTTCGCCTATGTAGGTATTAAGTTCTTTTGATAAATGACAACAAATTTTTTCCGTCTCAAAACATTCAGTTTTCTGTAGTGGAAAGCAAAAAAGTTTTATACCGCCATTTTGAGAATAAATTATGTAAGTAAAGTTGTTGAGCCCGAGCGAAGCGAGGGCAAAAATTTTTGTAGAAAAAGACATTCAGAGTTTGAAATTTCTACACTAAAATTCGTGCTAGTTTCATGCTACTTTTATGACTTCCAGAAAAATTAAAAAATTTTGAAAAGTTCGGTCGAGATTGTCCGTAAGTTTCATCAATTATCAATTATCAATTATCAATTATATATATAAAATAGAAGCCGTTTTTTTCGTAACGCAATAACTCTGAAACTAAAGCACGAATCCGAAAAGTAAATACACCATTGGAAAGAGCTCGACGAGGAGATGGTTTTTAGCGCAAAAAGTTTCGAAAAAGCTGGCTTCAAAGCTGAGAAAAATTGAGTTAAAGTTCCATCCCCTCCTTCCCCTCCCGCCCATCAAGGCAAACCCCAGTTTTTTGTAAATATCTCGAAAAGCTTAGCTCAAATCAAAAATCTGACGACACTCTACCGGAAGCAAATTGCACGGGCTACAATTTCGGTTCTCTTCAATTTTTGCTAAAACTGCTTTGTTTTTGAGATATTCCTCAAAATGTGATATCATCAAGGCCCCTCCCTTCTATGAGATAAATAAGAGTCATGATGACTCACTCGCGGAGTACCACCTCATAAGTCAGGGTTCAAACCCCGGACAGAGAAAATTTTTTTTTAATTTTTTTGCGTTTAATTATTTTTTAAAGATAAAATCACATTTTTTTCCTACTTTTTTGTGTTTAATTATTTTTTAAAGATGAAATTATATCAGCTGAATCAATTTTTTCTAATCTACCACCTTCCATTAATTAAAAATGTCATGTTTAAAACTCCAGGTCGAATCATTTTTTTTAAATATCCCCTCCCATAAATTAAAAATCCGATCAATTAATTTTTTTTTAAATTACATGGGTCAAATCAATTATTTTTGATTACCCCCTTCCAAAAAACTTGATCAATCATACTCAATCTGAATTTTTTTCAAAAATATCCCAGATTTTAGAATTATTTTCTACTTAAATAGCACCAGTTAAATTTTTCTATGCCAAATTATTTTCAATTTTTTTCCTTTTTAAATTACATAGGGACACAGGTGGAATCATTTAAAAAAAATCCGTCCCATTAATTAAAAACTTTATGGATCGTATTCAACTTGAATTGAATAAGTAGTACATCGAATTTTTTGATAAAAATTAATTTTTTTATCATTTTTCAAAAATCACACAAGTTGAATCATTTTTTAAAAACTCCTTTCCATTTCAAAAATTGATCAATTGTGTTTTACAATAACATATATTACATTTTCAACTACATATATTCAAAAATTAACAACCTGGGACGAATCTTTTTTTCAACATCCCTCCCATTGATTAAAAATTAGAT
This sequence comes from Pseudococcus viburni, assembly GCA_033439095.1. Taxonomy (NCBI): domain Eukaryota; kingdom Metazoa; phylum Arthropoda; class Insecta; order Hemiptera; family Pseudococcidae; genus Pseudococcus; species Pseudococcus viburni. Next base: position 13,229 of record JAVBJF010000921.1, read on the forward strand.
AAACTGTATTAAATTTGAATTTTATTAGTGACCAAGAAAATTTTCCGCCAAAAAATATGGATTTGAACTCAAAGCTACGAATTTCAGAAAATTGTGCTTCAATAGATCAAATAGATCATCAATGTGGGCAGTCTGAGTTTTTAGGTGATATTTGTGTTTCACATTAACATAATTACATTTTCAACTACATATATTCAAAAATTAACAACCTGGGACGAATCTTTATTTTAACATCCCTCCCATTAATTAAAAATTAGATAAACTGTACTAAATTTGAATTTTATTAGTGACCAAGAAAATTTTCCGCCAAAAAATATGGATTTGAACTCAAAGCTACGAATTTCAGCAAATTGTGCTTCAATAGATCAAATAGATCATCAATGTGGGCAGTCTGAATTTTTAGATGATATTTGTGTTTCACATTAACATATATTACATTTTCAACCACATAAATTCAAAAATTGACAACCTGGGACGAATCTTTTTTTTAACGCCTCTCCATTGATTTCACCTGTGTAAGTTGAAAATTTTAAAATGTTAGTTATTTTTGACAATTGAATAAATAATTGAGTGAAAATATTTTCGTGATTTTTTATTTTCGATCTGGGCAATTTTGTTTCAAATTGTGAATTTATGGCAGGGTGTATTTAAAAAAAGAAAACATTTCACCTGGGGTATTTTTGAAAGTACCTAATTTATTTGACCAGTATAATTTCAAAAATCATCAAATTATTAAACAATGGGAGTGGATATTTAAAAAATTAATTCGACCTGGAGCTCAAATTGAATACAATTGATCAAAAATTTAATAAATGAGAGGGGGAATTCAAAAAATTGATTTGACATGGGTTATTCTTTTTTGAACTGATTCAACTTCTGTGCATTAAAAATGTTTGAAATTTTTTGAATTGATCGAATTGTTAATTAACAAGAAGGGTAAGTATTCAAAAAGAGAGTTGAATTTCTCCTGGGATATTTTTGAAAAAAATGGATTCGTTTTGTAATTTTAAAAAAAATTACACAAATATTATTTATTTGAGTTTTTAATTAATGGCAGGGGTATTCAAAAAAAGATTATTCGATCTGTGTAAGTTGAAAAACTTGAAGTATCTACCTAATGCAATTCATATTAAATGCAATTGATTAAACATTTAGACAATGAGATTGGTCATTCAAAAAGAAAACAAAAATTATTTTTTAACCACGGGTCGAATCCATTTTTTAAATACCCCCCCCCCCCCCGGTTCATATATCAAAATGTCGATCAATTGTATCCAATTTGAGCTCCAGTATCCATATCAGTATAGGACGTATATACGTCGATTCCCGTCCGGAGGACGGGTTAAACGCTAGTAAAACATAAATGGGGTGGACAAATTTTTTCCACCTGAAAATATTCAATTGTCTTGTGTCGGATAGAAAAAAGAATAAGTTGAAGTTTCATACTATTATTATGAAAATAAAGTACATACGTATTTACTGAGCCCGAGCGAAGCAAGGGCAAAAATTTTTCAAGAAAAATGCATCCTAATAAATTGATTTTTTCTCATTTTTGTAAAATCGAAATCAAAATTTTAGTATTGAAAGGGAAGCGAAATTCTTAGCTCCTTTTTGATAACTTAGGAATATTCGCTCGGGCAACGATTTGAAAAATTGATGATTTTCAAAAGGCAAACAGTGCGTTTTTCAATGGTTTGTTGTGTAAAAAAATTCCATAACTGTGGATCGTGTGGAATAAAAATTTCATGCTATTCAAGGTTTTTTTTTACGAAATTTGGTACTTTTTTGGTGTGCTTTTCTGTTTTTTTTGCTACATGGCAAAAAGGGTATAGCCGGGTTTTTGGTGAAATCGCCCCCTCTCCGATTTTCGATCTAACCCCCTCAGGTGGTGTACCTAGATGAAAAAAAAATTCAGAAAAATTTTTGACCCCCCAACCCCCTCCCTTTCGGAGTTATGGTCATTTTATTGCATTATTTTCAAGAATTTTTAATTTCAACGGAAGTGAAGGAAATTTTCTGTTCTTTGGCACAAAGTTGCATCTCGTAGAGGTGTATTTACGATAATTTTTTCAAAAATTTTGGTGCACTCCTTCACGTTGTTTCGCCTATTTGAAGTTTTCAATCGTAAAAAACGCCATATAAACGAAGAGCGACCACTTTTTAAAAATATCTCAAAAACGTGTTTTTTAACGTAGATTTACGTGACGTATTCACTTTTGCCGACTTCGATGCACCAAGGGCCAAAAATTGCGAAAAAAAAACCGTACAAAAATGTTGTTTTTTTTTTAGCATATTTTTCAAATTTTGAGCGTTTTGTAAGGAGAGAAATGGCTGAACGAAGAAACTAACGTCGGATTCGTATTTATCGGGTCAATATACCCTGATCAACACCCTTTTCGCGGTCGTTTTATTTGAAGACTCGAAATTCGCTATTTTTGTCATGAAAAATCAGTGAAAAGGTGAATTTTGAGACTTTACGCAAAACGATCGCGAAAAGGGTGTTTTTTCGGGGTATTTTGACCCGCTAAAACACGAATCCGACGTTAGTTTCTTTATTTGAAGGTTTTTTTTCGTATAAAGCACTCAAAACTTGAAAAATCTGCTAAAACAACATTTTTGCATGAGTTTTCGCGATTTTTTGGACCTTAGTTCAAAGAAACAGCCAAAAACAAAATACTCAGGGACATTAAAGAATATGAAACTGTAAATTTTGAACTTGGATACCTAATACTAGGCCAAAATTTCAATTTCGGGTAGTAAACTAATAACTTGAAGTGGTATTATAAAATGAAATTTGGGTTTCTGATTTTAAATTTGGCCTTAGTTTTTTTTATTTAGGCCCTCTAGGCGCCCCTAAGCTCATATAGAAAGCGGAAATCATAAATTACCGAACTTCGGAGTTTTTCGCGATTCGCCGATCCAAAACCAAATGGTATAATTTCTTTCAAATACGCAGCTTTCGTTTTCGGTTGACAAAGTGGGCACTAGGTAAAGGTTGGAGGGTAATGTTGTGTTTCTTGCTTTAGTAATGTATTGCACATTTTCATATTTTTTAATGAAAATTTTTCCGATTATTTTGTTTTGGCTGTTTCTTTGAACTTATAAGTCCAAAAATCGTGAAAATCCATGCAGAAAATAAATGTTGTTGTTGTTTTAGCAGATTTTTCAAGTTTTGAGTGCTTTATACGGAAAAAACCTTCAAATAAAGAAACTAACGTCGGATTCGTGTTTAGCGGGTCAAAATACCCCGATAAACACCCTTTTTCGCGATCGTTTTGCGTAAAGTCTCAAAATTCACCTTTTTCACTGATTTTTCATGACAAAAATAGCGAATTTCGAGTCTTCAAATAAAACGACCGCGAAAAGGGTGTTGATCAGGGTATATTGACCCGATAAATACGAATCCGACGTTAGTTTCTTCGTTCAGACCATTTTGTCTTTTTCATTTTCTCTCCTTACAAAACGCTCAAAATTTGAAAATATGCTAAAAAAAACAACATTTTTGTACGGTTTTTTGCAATTTTTGGCCCTTGGTGCTCGAAGTCGGCAAAAGTGAATACGTCACGTAAATCTACGTTTAAAAAACACGTTTTTGAGATATTTTTAAAAAGTGGTCGCTCTTCGTTTATATGGCGTTTTTTACGATTGAAAACTTCAAATAGGCGAAACAACGTGAAGGAGTGCACCAAAATTTTTGAAAAAATTATCGTAAATACACCTCTACGAGATGCAACTTTGTGCCAAAGAACAGAAAATTTCCTTCACTTCCGTTGAAATTAAAATTTTTTGAAAATAATGCAATAAAATGACCATAACTCCGAAAGGGAGGGGGTTGGGGGGTCAAAAATTTTTCTGAATTTTTTTTTCATCTAGGTACACCACCTGTGGGGTTAGATCGAAAATCGGAGAGGGGGCCGATTTCACCAAAAACCCGGCTATACCCTTTGTGTTTTTCCTTTATTTTGTGCTTTTTTGTGCAAAATTTGCCATGCAACGTCGCGTCATGAGAAAATTTCTAAAAAAAACGTTAAAAGTTGTTGTTGTTGTATAAGTTTACAAATTTTCTGAAAAAGTCTCCAAATTTCGTTTCAAGTAGATACTTTTTTAAAATTTTTGGGACTTCTGGAAAAAAATTGTCGACTATCAGCCTAACCTGATTTACTGCGTTTTTACTTCTAAAAACGTTTACTGCTTCCTGCAGTACTAATTTGTGAGGTGAAATGGAAAGATAGTTTTTGTCTACTTATAATTCATGAATTATAATTCATAATCGTCAGGCCATTTCTACTCCTATGGTCAGGCCATTTTCACTCCTACGTCAGGCCACTTCTGCTCTCATCAGCGCAGGCCACCGAGATTTTTTTGAGAGCTCGCCGATTGGGTCTAACTCTGGTTATGAAAGGTTGTGTCTGAGAGGTGCGTGTACATTTGATCAGATTGTTCGATATAACTAAATAATGCATATTTTTTAAATAGAAATAACAATCGTGCCAAATGCAGCCGCCATAATCGCCTACAAGGTTAAGGCTCCGACGGAAGCGATAAAGAAAGAAATGGAGGAGTCACTTCGAAAAAATTTGGAGTCTCTCGACTATGAGAGTTGGAAAAAGCCAACAAACCACTGCGATTCCCATAATGTACAAGCATCACGGAAAAATGTTGAGTCCATCAAGAGTTGGGGAAAGCCAACAAACCACTGCGATGCCAGACGTTTTTATGCAGAAATTCCATATGTAAGTTTTCGTTTTTCCTAGGCCAATTTTGGTCATGTTACGTGTAGACATAATACGCAAAAAGAATTCAAAATGTTTGGAAAATTTTCATATTTTTCGATTTTATGGCCAAACTAAGCGTCTTGACAGGTCTGGCGAAAAAATGAAATAAAGTATAGCTGTAGAGCGGTCAGAATAGTGAAGTATCTCTAGGATGCGTGCATATTTTCGTCTGTTGTAAGTTCAATCTTGGTCATTACGTAGTACGTACCGGCACGCTATTACGCTATACGTGTTTTTATTTTTTTGGTTTTCAATCGAGAAAAAATATTCAGAGAAGAAATACCTAAATTGTAAAAAAGTGCGTAAATTTATTACAGTGCCTTGTATAAAAAGGTATAGTATAGAAGCGTCTCCTGAAAAAGAGTATCCTTTAATGATCTATTCACATGGTCACCATCACTTTCCTTCTAACCCTCATAGGGGGAGGGCTGAGAAGCGGGCCCGTAATTATCACGCCACTGGGATATTTTTTTGCTAAATTTCCCAATTTTGAAGGCTCATATTTCAAGATCGGTTGTATGTACTTGAAGGGAAGAAGCATAAACGCACGCTCAAGGGAAAAAAGATTTTTCCATTACAAAAATGTGAAAAAAGTGCATTTTTTGCTCTTCAAACAATATTTTTTCAAACAATTTTTCTCCTCGCTTCGCTCGGACAGTATTTTTGTTATTTTATTTTAAAAGTTGATAATTTTTGACTGATTTTTCAGTCAAAAATCACGGATACCTCAGTAAATTCCCTATTTGTCAGAAAAATTGATGATTTCTGACTAAAATATCAGTGGAAAATGACTAATTTGAAATTTGAGCCCCTCCCTTAATTATTTTTTGGGTGCGCCTATGGGAAGAAGGGAACGATTTGCGGGGTTTGAATGAAAATTGAAAGTAGATTCAAAAACAATTATTGTGAAAAGCACACTCAAAATTAAACTTTTGTGGTGAGAACTCAATTTTCGCGATAAGTAGGACAAATAAAAGCTATCATATTCTATTTTTCATGTAGGCCGATTCCACATCAAATCGAATAATTTTCGACTTTGAATCTTCTCATTTTGCTCAATGTTTTTCCAGCTCTGCTCGATGGTCTGACGATGAAGCGTCGTTTCGATCCTAACCCTTCTATTCCGGGAAGGGGAGAGGTCGTCGTAATTTTCGTACAATTGAGATTTTTTCCAAAACAACTTGACTTTGAAAGCTTGTAGAAATTGGTTAGGTTCAGGATTAACCAGTTTGCGCGATTTTATAGAAAATTGAAAAAATATTCAAAATCGATAATATCATCCTGAAAATTCTAAAGGTGCATTTTGCGATGAAAGCTCAACTTTCTTAATAAATACAAAAAATGCAAGCTATCCCATGTAAAAAAAATGAAAAAATTATTATTGAATAGTTCTTTTTATTCTTTTTCCAATCTAGTTCTACAGTCCAAGTGGCAAAAAGTGCTCTATAATCGAAATTAGTGGTGCATTTTCGCTGGACAAAAAAATCCAGTTGGTTTGTTGTAGGTATGGTTCCGTAGTCCCAAAAACCGAATTTTTGGATTTTTGCCCCGGCACAATAGGGAGCTGAGGCCTGAAAACCCCCCTTTTTTCCCAATTTTTAAATTTGACTTTGGACAAAAAATTTTTTCACATTCTGGTAGCAGACACTCCCCCGACTCCAAAATATGTCACATCCCTCGGGTCACGGGCACAATGGGTGCTGAGCCCCCTAATGTGCGATTTTTTGCCAAATTCGATCATTTTTGGCACAATAATGCCTCTGTAGGCGTTATGTGGTAAGCTGGACAAAAAAAATCAAACGCAATGTATTCTTGGGTTCATTCCCGCGTCCGATGAGCCAAAGTTTGAGGAAAATGTGGGCACAATAGGCCGTGGTGGAATTTCAAAGTTTTGAAAACACGCGATTTTCTCCCCCTTTGATTAAAAATAAGTCATGAAAAAAATCTGAAATTTGGGTTGCGACCTATCAAAATGGGTCAAAATTTACGAGCAAGAAACGAAATTATTGAGGAAAATTAAATTTGAGTAATTTTAACCCATTTTTGAGCCCCAAATTGGGTCAATTTTTGAGTATTTTCAAAAAATTGGCATGTGACCTATAAAAGTGGGTAGAATTTCGCCAGAAATTCAACAAAACCATCCAATTTTTTTTGAGCAACTTTTGAGAATTTGAGCTTAAAATTGATCAATTCTGGAGTATTTTCAAAAGAAATGACATGTGACCTATGAAAGTTGGGGTAGAATTTCGCCAGAAATTCCACAAAGCCATCCAAAATTTTTTTGAGCAACTTTTGAGAATTTTTGAGCCTTTGACTTTGTAGATTTTAGATAGACTTATCAGTATGGATTAGAAGTTCATAGAAAAATTAGATCGTTCATTTTTCGCATTCCAATAAAACATTTTGCGCTTAAAATTACTCAAACTTGAAATTTGTTTTAAAAAGTTTGGGATTACATTTTAAAATCTTTTGCAAAATTCTATCCCTTTTTCGTAGATCACATGTTAATTTTTTGAAATTATTCAAAAATTAATTCTATTTAGGACTCAAAATTCTCAAAAGTAGCTCAAAAAGAAATTGGATGGTATTTTTGAATTTCTGACAAAATTCTAGCCCACTTTCATAAGTCACATGCCAATTTTTTGAAATTATTCGAAAATTGACTCAGTTCAAGGCTCAAAATCCTCAAAAGTTGCTCAAAAAAAATTTGGATGGCTTTGTTGAATTTCTGGCGAAATTCTACCCCACTTTCATAGGTCACGTGTCATTTCTTTGAAAATACTCCAGAATTGACTCAATTTTAGGCTCAAAATTCTCAAAAGTTGCTCAAAAAAAATTTGGATGGCTTTGTTGAATTTCTGGCGAAATTCTACCCCACTTTCATAGGTCACGTGTCATTTCTTTGAAAATACTCCAGAATTGACTCAATTTTAGGCTCAAAATTCTCAAAAGTTGCTAAAAAAAAATTGGATGGTTTTGTTGAATTTCTGGCGAAATTCTATCCCACTTTCATAGGTCACATGTCAATTCTTTGAAAATACTCAAAAATTGACCCAATTTGGGGCTCAAAATGGGTTAAAATTACTCAAATTTAATTTTCATCAATAATTTCATTCTGCTCGTAAAATTTTGACCCATTTTGATAGGTCGCAACCCAAATTTCAGATTTTTTCTAGACTTATTTTTTAATCAAAGGGGGAGAAAATCACGTGTTTTCAAAACTTTGAAATTCCACCACGGCCTATTGTGCCCACAGTTTTCCTCAAACTTTGGCTCATCGGAGGCGGAATGAACCCAAGAATACATTGCGTTTGATTTTTTTTGTCCAGCTTACCACATAACGCCTACAGAGTACAGAGGCATTATTGTGCCAAAAATGATCGAATTTGGCAAAAAATCGCACATTAGGGGGCTCAGCACCCCATTGTGCCCGTGACCCGAGGGATGTGACATATATTTGGAGTCGGGGGAGTGTCTGCTACCAGAATGTGAAAAAATTTTTTGTCCAAAGTCAAATTTAAAAATTGGGAAAAAAGGGGGGTTTTCAGGCCTCAGCTCCCTATTGTGCCGGGGCAAAAATCCAAAATTCGGTTTTTTGGGACTACGGGACCCATACCTACAACAAACCAATTGTTTTTTTTGTCCAGCGAAAATGCATGCTCAATGAACACTTTTTGCCTCTTGGACTGTAGACTAATCAACAAATTTTCAAAATGGGATCATAACATCCCTGGGGGATACAAGAATCCAAAATTCTATATGTGAACCTCCAGTCCAGGACAAAACCGACCTTACATGCGAAAACACTTTTTGAGTTAGGAGCTTTTAAAATTTGATTTAAAAAAAGAGATTTTTTCACCTATTATATATGGCATTTCAACTATATCTCTCAACTAAAATTGGTTACAAGTAATCTCGAGCATCGTTTCTAGGTAGCTTTGTGTGCATTTAGTTCATTTACAGCAATCTTCAGGTGTTTTTTCAATGTTTTTTGCATGCATTTTTCCTAATTAAATTTCACATTTTTGCTCACAAATTCGATTTTCAACTTCAGGACTTCGGGTTGGTTTCTACTTAATTTTAAGACTTCAGAGAATAAAATTCCGCAAAAAAGTGAAAATTGAAATTTTGACGCGTAAGGTCGGTTTTGTCCTGGTAGTTCATTATACTTACGTTTCAATGTTTTTCAATTTATTTAGTTTTATTTTTTTTCAAAATTTAACCAATTTCAACGTTTTACCTTTGGAATTTTTTAAATTAAAAATTCAACATTCCTTCAGTACTTTTAATTTTACCTTAATTATAACTTACATTTGAATTAGAGATTTAAAAAAAACACGGAAGTTGAAAAATTTTTAAAATTCAAAGTTGAAAAAAAATTTAAGGGAAAATTTAAAAAGTAATGGAAACAATTTTTGAATTGAAAGAAATTTAATCAGAAGTTGGTAAAATTTGGAGAAAACAATGTACGTTTTTAGTTTTTTCAACCTGAATTTTCTGAACTTTTTCCAACTTTAATCTTTAAAAGTATTTAAAACATTTTTTCAACTTCGAATTATTTAAAAAATATTCAACTTCATCTAAGTAGTTCAATCTTCGAACTCTATAATGGAAAGAAAATTTTTAAAAAAATTAGAAATACTTGTGAGAAATTTACTTTGAAAAAATTTGAACATAGAATAATCTTGGACCTGGATCGTCGAAATTCCAGTCTTGGCAAAAACAATTAGGAGTTTTTTTTCTTCATGGGAAACTGCGTGTTCAAAAATACGAATAAGTACAACACTGCCTCCAAATTAGGTAATTTCATGTTTTGGATTCTATAGAGGACATCTCTTTCTAATTGACTATGAGCCCACCCCACCATCAATCTCAACAGCCATACCTACCTAGAGTTAAGTTATGTGCACATCGTTGTGTAGTAATTATCTGAATATTATTAATTCGAGCTATAATATTCAGAAAACTAGACTTTGTGTGAATAGTTTTCGTCATAGGATTGTGATCGCGTTTTTAGGGTTTTTGCGCGATGCGCGAAAAACCCTATTGCGAACGTTTTTTCTTCTATTTCTTCTTCTGCTTCTTTTTTCTCAATTTGTAGCCAATCGGAGACCAGTATTCTGAAACGGCCAATTAGCTAGCCGCATTTCTATGAGCTAGATGTGGTATTAAATTAATATGAAAATGCAACTGATTACGATTTTTTTTTATGATGGCGTTGAATTTTCAAATTTGTTTCATGATTTTGTAATATTTAAGCATCTTTGCCTATGAAATTACAAAGTTTCGGTGATGAGCTTTACTATTTTCGGTAAAAAAAAATGATAATTGCCCAACAAGCTTTGAAAGTATAATGAATAATTTTTTTTTATTAAATAAAAAAAAATTATTCATTTTTTATTTTTTTTAAATGCAAAAACCCTGTTCGTGATCGGCTTCTGCCGATCCGCCTTGTTTTTATCTCGAAATGGCTATGGCAACGGTGATTAATGCCATAGGCATGAAACTGTTGGAAGAAATCTTAGTTAACCCGCCGACTCCACACTTAAAAAAATGGCATTTACCAATTAATTTTCTAGCGCTAGACCAAAGTTTGATACGGCATTATAACTTCTAGGGGGTGTACATAAATGTTCAACCTTTCATTTCCCTTGATGGGCGAATTGCCTACTTTCTTATTTGAAGGGGCAAAATTTTTAGAAAAAAAAATATATATTTTTCGTGTTTATTGATAATTTTATTTCACCGAATGAAAAGTGGAGGGGATGAAATCGTCACCCAACAGATACTTGTGTATCTATGCCCTACTGGTTCGTGCACAAAACTCTGCCTATCCTTTGGATTTAAGGGGTAAAAAAAATTAAAATTCGTACCGGTCAAGATTTTTTTCAGAAACGTTTGCCCCTTCAAATGGAAAAGTAGGCAATTTGCTGAATCACGGAAACGATCGGTGGGCCAAGCGCGAATGGGTACTAGGAGGCTTTACCACCCGATCACTCGTTCCTGCCAACCTGCAGTCCAGTATATTCTAAATTGGTTTCAAAATGAGGCTGTATCGAATTCAGAAAGCCTAACGAACGTTTGTGATAGCTTAGTCATGAAAGCTGATAATGTGTGTATTCTATTACCTATTTCGAATTAATACTACCTTAATTTTTAACCTGGTACGTATTATTTTCATTCATGTTTGTTAACGTTTTTGTTCTAGGACGCGTTCAAGAAACGGAACGTACAGTGCCAAAAAGCAATAAGTGCATTAAAAATAAGCAAAGAAGACAAGAATAAGATGTTCGATAAGATTCGCGAATTCAAGAACTATTTACACGCTAATCGTAATATCTACAACGAGAACCTATACTTCAAACGTCAATTGTACGACGACCAATTCATCGAGCTGGATTTACGGACTTTCGCTTTGAAACAAAAGTGCAACAAAGAATTCCGAGACGAAATCGAGCATATGGCCGTGGTCGTGGATAGATTCGACGAGGATGTTCTGTTTCTTATTGACCGATGCAAAGCAGCTGGACGTTACGTAGAAGAAGATACTAAAGTTAAATCCGCCGATATCACAATTCCTAGAGCTTCGTCCGATCCATCTAAGCAAACAACATCTGATCCATCACATTTACCACCCATTAAGCTATGATCAACATGTAAAAGTTGTACGTTAAATCGTTCTCTTTCCCAGTTACTTTTTTTCTTTTACTTATATTTTAAACTCCTTATTTTTCCTTACTCTCAAAAATCACATCATCTTCCTTGTCAGTCCAGTGTCCAATTCGAAGCAGAACGACTGCCAATGAGATCATCCAGCGACCGTATTGGAAACCCACCGAAATAATCAAACACTTGAACCTGGAGATGCTTATTTTGAAACCGTTGTGCCTCGAATCTTTCCAAGAATTTCCACCCTTAGCTCGTTTCGCTGCCGGTGAGGATGATTAGAAAAAACGTCAATTAATCACATCATCTTCCATGTCAGGTTGTCCTCCTCTCACTATTATTTACTTTCGATAAAATTAAATTAAAAAAAAGGGGAAAAAACTAAATTTATATTATAATCGTAGTGGAGAAGAGTGTGCGCGTTTTATCCGTTATCAGTTTGTATTTTCATTTTCATAACTATCTTCCGTCTCCGATAACTTAAAAATTTTTCGTGGTCGTATTTTATTACTATTTTTTAAACACCGTTCAAAAGTTGATTCTTCACATCTGGAATGCGCTTCGTAATATTGGCTTGGCAAATTTATTGTAATTGTTAATTTGTGCATTTTTTTAATTTTTCACTTATGGTGGTACTACAAAGGCCAATAAAAATACTTAAACGATCGTGATTTTGTTGATGTTATTTTTTGGTCATTTCTTTAAAGAATTGTTAAATTCACATCGCGTGTAGGTACATGAGCGTTGATCTTCATGTAGGTAGCTAGGTAGTAGGTATCTATTAGGTAATTTTTTTTTTTTACTAATGTGCTCGTGAAGTCGCGTTGTCTCGATTCGATTTAAGTATTAGGTACAATTTATTAATATTGAAACTCGGCTAATAAGCATAATAATTACTCAAAGCTTTCTAATTATATCTATACCTGCTAAAACTGAAGGACCCTCCATATTTCCAGCTCTTCAATTTCACTCTGCTTATTCTTCAACCATCATCGAAATATTTTGATGAAAAAAATAGACAATTAGCATTCGCACTTCGCAGATTTCAATACTTCATATAAATTGAGTATTTGCGGCGACAAATTTTGATGTGATCAGCTGAAAATCTCTTGTAATAATATGTATAGGTACCTAATATTAAAGTCGCATCCTTCCCTGCCTAGTCGTACGTATCGTACAAATAGGTACCTAGGTAATCAAACAATCGAATCAACAAACGCAGGAAATTTTTTCTTGATGAAATTTAATTTTTACTTTGAATGTAATTGAACCTAATTTAAATACCCAAAATCCAAAGAAGTGGAATTGGAATTGAGATCTCTATTTCTCAATATTCTAACCATTTATGAGTTGAATATTCCTTTGGACTGATAAAAATGGACATATGACGATTCTGTTGAGTGAAGACAATCAAATTAAAGATATTATTCTCGAGGTGAAGTCAGAAATACGAAAATTAATGCAGCTGACGATTATTTATTTTTGTATTACTTTTTGTTTGCTGGAAATGGTTGCACTGTTTGTGGAATTTCGCATTGTAAACAAATTGAAGCGCATGCGCATGCGTTAATGGGTGTACTTTGTGTCATTGTGTAAGTTCTGTTAGTTTGTGTTAACGTTCTCTCTGTTCGTTGTTGTGTTTGTGTTGTGAGTGATTTCTTTGTAAACAAACATTCTGATTCTGACTTTTTGTTTTGTATAATTAATAATAATTAATTAGTGCGAATTGTACTCGTTATCGTTGCAGAAACTCTTCTTTTGTTTAATGAATTTACTCAAGCTCGGGTGAAACATTTTTCGTTTACTTGGAAGTGAAAGTGAAACAAGTGTTCAGTGTTTATGGTGGACGCTGACTAACTAATACGAGATGGACAACTGCAATTTCATTTGACCAAGCACTTACTTTCTCATATTCCAGAGAATTGTTATTTATAATACTAGAAATCCTGAACCTGATGCTTGATGCTTTGATTCATTGCGGCTTGCGGGTAAGATTTTCTCTTATTATTTTCACAATGTTTCAATTATGGTATGTTGGTAAGTTGAATCGTCAACCTTTCCGGTGTGTTTTCAATTCTCTGTATTTTATAAAATGTTGTCTACAATCCTACTTTCTGACGACGAGTGCTTTAATTTATTTGCAGTGTTTTTAATCTTAAAAGTGTCAGTTTTGGTTTTCTCGTTTTTGTTGTTATTGTTGGAATTTTGGCGATGAATCAACGAGCAAAGAAATCACTCCATGCTACATCTGAAATTGACTGGCAACGATATCGTCGATTACTTGGAACTGTATTTCGCGGATTTCAAAGATGAGCTGAATCGTAATCGATTTAACGAAATGGATATGCAGGTATCGCGTCCCATTATTGATAAAAATCACAGACCTATTCGATATCTGGGATTCGAATTTAAATCTGAGTAAAATATTCATTTAAAAATGTGTATATTACGATGGCGAACGTTTTCAGAAGCGAATATAATAATAATATTGATGAATTCGGTGTTTCTAGTTCCACCATCGGATCTGAATGTCATGAAGAAGGCGAATAATTCGGCGAAGATATTACTCCACAGAATAATAATAGTCATAGTATTCCACCTCGTATCGTAAATCAATCCAGCAGGGGTATCTAAAATTGATCGTTAATTTCGTAAGAATGGAAAACAATCGTTATCTTTTATGGAATTATATTGTCAAGTCGTTATACCTATCGAACGTGTTCCAGCTCTGTATCCACAGAAACTCTCGTCAAAATTCATACCGTAGAAGACCTCATTTCGATGTACGAATATTGTGATAATTCATTCTATGCGATCTCCTTGTTGGGTCATTTGCTAGTCTCCAACGAAGCTGTCGATTTGATTGAAAACATGAACAGCATGCGGATGAATTGCATGAGCTTGGTGATCGATCGTGATCGTTGCATTAAGTATACAGAATGTCATCTGTGCAAGATCCTTATTCCCATCGACGCGTATCAAAGTATCAAATCTGTAAACAAGTATACATTTGATCGAAGCTGTCAATTTTTATCAGCTGATTAACGATCACTTGCTGAACCACCATACGTTGAAATTGAACAAATCGTACATTGAAGTGCATCAAGCATCACCATAAGAAGAAACTAATCCAGCGTACCATTTTTGACGAAATTTATCATTTAGAATGGTTTATGGATCATTTATACAGTAATAAATGTATGGTAAAAGAAAAACGAAAAGGAAAATCATCCAATCCAACGACTTGGCCAATTTATGGAGAACTATAGATCTCAAGTGGATAGGTACCGATTTTCTTGGCCGAACAAAATAACAAAAATCGGCGATATTACTTTCGTTAAATGCCCCATTTGCAAAATTGCAATTCCGATCGGTTCTTCGGTTCGTTGACCCGAATTGATAAGTGAATGTTTGGACTGTGTGGTTGATTTATCTACATCAGCGAGATAATTATCATGTATATTAATGGGTTGACGATGAATGCGAATCGATATTGTATCAGAGGATATAAAAAGAGAAGAAATTAGTCCGGTGTACGATTTGTGATTAAATTTTACACGTGGATTTGTTGATATATCAATTATATCAATTACGCGAAGAGAAGCATGAAAGAATAAGACTTTCTGTTTCTGTTGATATTTAATATTGATAGTAGTACATGCAACTGAAGAGTACCGTTAGCTCGTCCATAGCGTGGTGTAGGAATCTATGATTATTGTGCTGAATTTGCGGTATCTTGTAACGCCGACTCAGCGTTTAGTTTTCTCAGTTTATATCGTTGTTTCGTAACATGATGTGTTTACTGGTTATTGTCCGAGAAAAATGATTTTTTTAAATTCATAAATAAATTATTTTCTTACAGTCTGAGTTGCATCAGAAAAAAAAATTAATAATTATTCGGGTCAAAGTATTCTAAAATATTTATATTTTGGTGCCTATTTTTCGATTAAATGACCTCAACGTTAAATACCTATAATACAGGTCGACATTTTTAAGCTTTTGAAATGTTGTTTGCTAGCTGTTTAATAAGTGATTTTTATAGAATTTTTCACGCTGATCACAAAGAAAGTAGTGAAAAACTCACCTCGAATATAATTTCCATTTTATTCCATTGTCGGAGGGTAAGATACTCCTCCTCCTTAAAGGTGTGATAGAAGTATCATTACAAACCTTACCCGATGATGTAGTAAACTTCACCTCTCTTATGGCGGAGGGCTAGCCTTACGACTCTTTGTACTCTAAGGTACTAATTAAAGAAAAAACACACGCGATTGATCACTTCACATGTATTCTCACTTATGTGTTCATTCACAAAAGCTCACAAACTTAACGAAATAACTTGTAAACGTAGTTATCGCCATGGGAGCAGATAAACTACTCCACGAGATGGTAGGACTAGCCTACCATCCTT